>JAQIXL010001243.1:0-19483 GCA_034700245.1 Poikilolaimus oxycercus
AGACGCAGAATCAGGGCGGTTCTGTTCAAGGGCTTTAGGCGGAGTTAGACGCAGAATCAGGGCGGTTCTGTTCAAGGTCTTTAGAAGGAGTTAGACGCAGAATCAGAGCGGTTCTGTTCAAGGGCTTTAGGCGGAGTTAGACGCAGAATCAGGGCGGTTGTAAATTTAAGCACAATGGGTTGCGCTAGCCGCAGGCTAGTACAAACAACACCTTAACGTCCGGAAACGGCCACACAGAGAGCGAGACGCTCTCTTCTCTTGCGTTCCAAGCGAGCACCACAACAAAACCTGGAATTTAGTGCCCGGCTCCCGCGGCAAGAACCGGGACGGTAAAGAGAGCAAGGGGTGGTGGAGAAGGACAATCAAGAAGATGTGAAGAAGGGCCGTGGACGTGCATGGGGCAGCCGGGGAGAGGACGAGACAGACGGCGCGAAAAGGCGAATGGAGCGTCGATGACTCAAGATGAGAGTGAACACAAGAATGGCCGCCGCCGTCTTCAACGGGTCAAGGGAGGCGTCTTGTGTTTCAGACGAACGCCGCTGACTCGACGCATATGAGGAAAGGCGAGGAGCAGAAGCAGCGCGCGCACGAAGCAGCAGCAGAGCACAAACCGGAACTTAAGTGTGCGACGCGCCCTTCAAGTCCTTCCCTCCCTCTTCCTTCCTCGTCCTCCACCTCGCCTGTTCCTCCTCCTCCTCTTCCTCCACCTAGCGCGCCATTCCACCATACCTCAGCGCCCACTCACTCACTCGCCGAGGAATCGCGCGTCTCTCGATTTATCATCGACTAGGCAATTCAGGACGGTCAACAGCGATATTCTCTTGACGATTAGGAAGGCGCCTATGGCAGCGCTCTAATGACAGATCTGGGCACTGAGTGATCAGAAAGGTTCCCGACGTCCCCGGCTCTGCCACTCCGTCATTAGCGGAGGCGGACAGACCAGTGAAAGATGAGGTGCGCGATCTGTATAGAGTATAGGGCAACTAAAAAAAACTGATAGCGAGAGAGCATGCAAAACGAATGTAAAAAAATGGGTGCACGTGAACCTCTTCAAAAGAACACCCGCCTATCCACATTCAACGGCCGCTCACCGTAAATGCTAATCGCGACTGCAACCCCAAAGGACAGCAAGAGTCTAGTTTGTAGAGAGAAAAAGTTCACACTGAGAGATTCATTTAGGTTGAAGGGGGCCCGAGAATCTCTAACTGTTGATAGAGGAGCAAAAGCGCAAGGGGTTGCCCCCAGTTGTGTGTGAGGCGGAAAGGCACCAGGGCGGTGGCATCGGGGGAACCTCCTCCGTTCTGCTGCCGCCGCCACCGCTGCCGGGGCCCCGCAGCACACGCGCGGCGAGGCTGCGCAGTGCCACAGCCCCTTCTTGTGCAAACAGAATACTCGCCTCTCGGCGGGCCTCCCGCAGCGACGACGACGGCGGCGGCGGCACCGCCACACGCGCACGCGCACGCACAGCCACCATCACATGATAACAAAAAGTCGCCTTTCGCAGGCGACCCCCAGGGGCGCGCGCGCGGTCTCGCACTCGCGTCTTTTGAGCGACACGCAACGCGCCGCCGCGCCAGCGTTGGACAGCGAAGCTTCAAACATCAAAAACAGTAGCAGAAGACATAAAGAAGCTTTCGAAGAGTGTTTTCTCTTGGTTTTGCAGAGAGTCGGTGGTTGAGCACATCAAAGAGTACGTCAACGAAAAGACGTGAGACGAGTCTCTCTCACTTGCGTTTGGGCGAGCCGCTGACTGTATAAACAAAAACAAGAAAGATTGCATGGAGACGCAAAGAAAAGAGCCCCTTAGCATGCCTCACAGTGAGCGGTTTTTCAGCTGATCCCAATGATCCTCACAAAGAGTTCTCGTTCTCAATTAAATGTATTCTGATGTTGTTGCTATATTATGGCGAGATATCTTCAGTGCATACTTCAAGCGTCGACATGCTCTCAAGTGTCGAAAGACCCCCCCCCCCCTACCCGAAATCTCAACGACAAGACGTAAGCAGCCAGAAGGTTGAGCAGGAGGTTAGGGCAAGGCAGTGAAATACGTGCCCACCCTCTGAACTGTCTGTAGAGAAAAACGGCAACGTTAAGAAAAAAAGACAGTGAGAGAACGAGGAGAAAAAGAAGAAGAAGAAGAAGGGATGGAGGAGGCGTCGATAAGGGTTACGGCGTCTTCGGCTACTGCCTCCTCGGCCCACGCTGATAACATCTCCCTTTCTTCTTTTCTCTCTCCCTCCCGCTGGGTTCGTGGCGGTGTCCCCGACGATGGTCGTCGTCGCCGTCTCATCGCAGTTTGTTCGCCTGCGCGCCATTGCATGCATCGCCCCCTGCTGACTGTTGACACGACTCTCCAGCTGGCCTCGAATTAGTCGAAATGACATCAGCGCTTGACAAATTGAACTTGAACACTCCTAACCTCAGAAGAGTCTTCTGGCTAAAGTTAAAAAATCAGCACTATCGTGAAAGTTATGCAAGAAAAGAGTGAAAGAGCAACGGACAACAGGCTGTGATGCAAAGGAGAGAATATGAGTGTGTGGAAACCACGTGAAGTCTCTCGGGTTTATGTTTGCGCAAGGGATTGAGATCAGACGTGAAATCGAACCGTTTCAGAGAAGAGCGAGAGCGATGCGGGGTTCAAGCAGCAAGACGAGGGCTCTTTGCTCGGTTTAAAAGAGAAATGTTTATTAATGGACCACGCCTACATTGCGAGACGATGAAGGCATAACAGATGTTAACGACATGGAGATCAGAGAGTGAATACAAAATTGTCGAGTGGTGCACGATGGCCGCCTCGTGTGCTTCGCTCGTCGAGCTCCTTCACAGAAATGGTGTTTTTGAATCTGGCGAGCATTCCAAACTTGACACGATTTTACCTGGCTCCACGCTTCAAGGCCAAATATTGCAGAAGTTCGCTGGCGACCCGCTTGACCAGCGGTTCGCTGAGTCCCACGTCGTAGGTCACGTCGGCGTTCATCTATCAACGATGTCGAGGTGGAGTATCACGGCTCGCCTAACCTCGACCGAAAAGGGCTCCACACGACGAGAATCGTTCTTGAAGAGTCGAAGCGCAACGGCGCCCGCGTTTGTTCGATATCGCTGATCGCTACCGTCCCATTGATCGCCAAAGTCTTCAAGGAGAAGAGAAGCGGGTGTATAACTGAGCGAAACGGCGTCGCGCCGTGGTAGTGGAAGATGTGTGCGCGAAAATGCCTCGAGTACCTGTTCAAAGTGAAATGGGCAAGACGGATCAACTTACAGCATCTGCTACTTCATTGACAGCATTTTCCACGGCTGTCTCAGCATCAACAGCCTGGTTGTCAGTTCCACAAAACGGCTCGCAGTAAGTCCACGATAAAGGCGGTGAACAATCGAGACCAAAGGAAAATCGCTTCCAGGGTTGCATACTCCGGCTTACAGCTTCGAAGGGTGCCAAGAGTGGTTGAAATGCTCTCTATGAAGTGTGTTTTTCTGATCGAAGCAGATACCTTCAAATCGGATGGAGCTGATTGAACTTTGTTGATCGGGGCTCCGGAATTGGGTGGAATCAACGGGATCAGCTGAAGAGAAGGCAGAGGAGGCAAAAGAAAAGGATTTGGTGCTCTGCTCGGTGCTCCGAATGTCATTGGCGGGTTACGGATGAAGGACAAGAAAGGGCTGATCGTCGATGGAGGAGAAAAGGCCAGCGGCGGTGCGGCGAGCGGTTGAGCATCAACTGGCGCTGGTGTTAATGGTAGTGCCAAAGATGGCAATGAAGATTCATCGGCATAATCGCTCGGCTGCGGCTGTGGTGCTGCGGCACCGGGTAAGGCGCTCACTGCAAACACGGATTATGCGAGAACCCCGGTGAGCTTGCCCTGACTGACTAATTGACTAGACTGTCTCTAATGGCTACATACGTGGTGAAGGAGAGCAACAATGCAGTCGATGTGGACAGTGGCCGAGAAGGACGATAGCAACGAGATGAGCATATGCTTGTCGGCTGGAGGACGACATGAATGTGACCCACGAGTCAAGTTCAGACGACTATCGTCGTGTCCCGTCCGACGTCTTCTCGAAGTGTACTCCAGCATGAGCGTGAAAGCGTTGAATGAAAAGACGAACAGAACAAACAGAGACATGTCAGCGTCGAGGGGGTCAGCATGGCGACTAACACGCCTCTTTCTCTGGACGTGCGTGTTTTGATTGAACTATAGCTGAGGAACGGCTTGTGAAAGAGCACGTAGAAACTTTCGACACAAACAACGTTTGGATGTGAGTGTCTATATTATTTGTTGTAGCCGATTTTAGCCAGTTTTTCGTGCCCTTTAGATGAGTTCATGACGTGTGAGAAACTAACAAATTCATCTCTAATGGCAACATCTTCGGTCGGCCTTGAGAACCCGGGTCTCGTGGCATTTTGCCTGAGTACGGTAGGTGAGAGTGTGCAAAGGACGTGAGAGCACTGCGCACGCGCGGGACCACTGAGTGCAAGGCTCTCGGGTCTGCGGCTGCTGAGGCGAGGGCCCCTTTGGGGTTCAAAAATCTACCCGCTCCTTCTCCTCTCCGCGCGGGGTTGTGTGGGGTGGGGGTAGACGTTCGGCCACCGTGACGTCGCCACTAGTTGGGGACCTCCCTCCTCTCCGACGAAGAGGCGGGGCTGCTACGTGCACGCTTCTATTATGGGGAACATTTTGCAGCTACCACCACCACTTGTGTTTATTAACATCTTTCGAAAGACCGATGCGAGACACGTTTTCGTCTTTCGTCTTTACTCTGACTTTTCAACTGTGCAATTTTGTTCACAATCAAATTAGAGCTCATTGAGTTCAATCCAAATCGTAAACATCCTGTCTCCTTCAACGTTCCACATTCAAGAGGGAGGCTCATAGGTTCTCATATTTTGTGACTTCGAAAGAATTCTTGTAGATCACAACGTCTTGAAACTTGAAGCGAAAGGGGAACGCGCCGTCCGGGGGTCCCAGGGTCCGGCGGTCGGAGCGGATTCGTCGCGCCCATCACGCCGGCTGGGTTCCTGTTTTCGACTCACGACCTCTTCATCGTCTTTCTTACCACGCGTTTTGTCCACCTCGACGACATTCTGCAACTGCACACTTCGAATGGCTGTCGTTGTGTGCCAGTTGTGCCTTTGCCGAGGCAAATGAATTTATTCTAAATGTCTGCAGGCGCGTGCGTTTGTGTCCAAAGTTGTGTTCTGTCTCCACGGGAACACAGCCAAAGGGTCAAAGAGTGCAAGCACTCTAGTAATAATCCACGGTTGTTATTTTGGAAGTGTTGCCACCGACATGAAGGAGGAAGGCGGTTCGAGATAAACAAGAGCCTTGCAAGCGCGTGTTTCGTCTGACCGCGAGCAGCTCAACGTGCTGCTCTCTCTTCCCTCTCCTGTGGTCGTTTTCACCTTCAAAGACGATAAGCGGTCGAGCGCTTTTCTGGGGCGAGAGCACTAGAGTGCCTCGGACGGTCACCTATTAGCCAAGCCGTCCCAATCCGGCTAATGTGCACCTGGTCACCGTAGCCGCCCACAATTGCTTTTTGTGTTTCCGTGACCAAGCAGCAAGTGTAGTTTGCCTATCTCGTCTCAGACTGTACATAGTCGATAATCGCCATGTTTTGACTCGATTCGTTGCAAACGTGCAAAAATGAATGTCAACTTGAAAAATCTGTACACAAACGTCTGCCTGTGAAGTGTGCGAGGAGACTACTCTCGTCTGCCTCTACGTGCGCGCTCACTCTAGCACTCTTGTATCACTGCCAAGCTACCGCGCGCGCTCTCTCACCCTCGGCCGTTTACCCACGAGGACGTCCACCCAGGTTTGTGCTCCCAGCTGCGTCTTCTGTTTTGATGCGACTCTCTCTCTCATCCCATTCGTGCACATTCTGTGCGGGAAAAATGTTTCTGCACTCGTGGTGGGGACGTCTCTTTCTCCCCTCTGTGTGTGTTCAATCGATGCGCTGGCCACTACTTGCCGGTGTGTCGCGCGCGCACGTTCATTTTTCTGCGAGACGTGACAAGAGTTCGGATATCATTGCCGACTTTTCAAGCGCGTCATCGCCTAAAGCGAGACGCTCACCTTCAGCAAAAGTGGGCTCCGCGACCATTTCCAGCGGCGTCTCGCCTGGAGGCGGCGACGCGGCCGGTGTACCTGCGGTCACGACGGCAGATGCCCTCCGAGCGTTGCCCGCGTCACCGGCCGTCGCCTCTTCACCTTTGGCGACGGTCTTTATGTCGCCACAACCGCCAAGCACATCCACGGCCACGCCGTCCCCGAAGCCCGTGAAGCCAGGGCACGGAAGTCGTACGTGTTGTTTTCGTTTTCTTTCACAGACCTACGTTGTCAATTCACTTGCTAACTTTCCTCCTCAAGCTCTCTCAGTGATCAACAGATGTTGTTTTTAGGGCGTGAGCGAATTCCAGAGGGGACTCTATGCGTGGTCTGCGAGGATGTGGCCAGTGGCATTCACTATTCGGTCGCCAGCTGCAACGGCTGGTACGTGCCTTTCATGTTTCAAATAAATAAATTGTGTCCATTTGCAGCAAGACGTTCTTTCGTCGGGCACTTGTTGTGAGTTACCTTTTACTCATTTCATTAAGCCTGAAGAGGGTGCGGTACACACTTGAATTAGTCTGATGAACTGAACGAATGAACTGATGTCAGAGTCTTGGTCAGAAATGTGTTCCAAACTACACACGGAATGTAAATTTTCCGCGACAGCTCTGCTGACATTATCTGTTAATAAGTTTATCGGCTGTTTGCAGAATAAGCAGAAGTTCCAGTGTCAATTCACGGGCGACTGCATTGTTGGAAAGTGTGAGTTAGCCGCATTTTTTAGTTGGTCGCATTTTTTAGCCGATTTGCTGCTTCGAGAAGAAAAAATTTCGTTTTCAGCAGTCAGATGCGTCTGCAGAAGCTGTCGCCTCAAGAAATGCTTCGAGATGGGAATGGACCCAAAAGGTGAGACTATTTAATAGAAGAAGCCTTTTGTGTGTGCCGTTCAGCCATTCAAAATGATCGCGACAAAATTCGCTATACGAAGGCCTTACGGAAGCAAAAAGAACAGGAGAAGGCTGCGGCGCAGGCTGCGGTAGAAGCTGAAGCAGTGGTGAAGAAAGAGCATCTCGAAATCAAGGAAATCAAAGAGGAAGTCGGAAGCCCGCAGAGCACTACGTGAGCAGTTTTATCCTTTGGAAGTCGGGGCAATTTTCTTCTTCCGTCACCCAACAAGGCCACTTTGCAGGTCAGACAACTACCTCAACACCTCGACGCCCTCATCGAGCAACGCTCTCTGCCACGATAAGGACGATTTTGATCCTGAATTAACTGTTAGTGCCCTTTCCAATTTCGAGCCACTCATATTTACGAAAGTTATGTGACTGCTTTATTTCCAGATCGAAGCTCGACAACTCGTTAAAGAGATGCTAGAACTCGAAGACAAGATGCTTCTTGTCCGAGCGTCGACGTCTTTTACTGCCTCGCCATCCGCCACTTCTTGCATGTATACTCGCTGCCTCTTCGAAGACGATCATATGATGTCGCGGCTTGCTCAGGCAAATGTAAGCCCTGTGAAATGAATATCTTTAATTCCTTCTTCTTTCCAGTATACAAGCGAATGTGCCCCTCACCCGTGCACGAACGACAAGTTGCGCTCCTGGTTCGTCAAGGATCTCACATTGATGATGGAATGGGGAAAGTGTTTGCCGATCATGGGGAAGCTCTTGCTCAATGACAAGGTACTTTGTCAACTATTAAGCATATCTTCCCTTTTAGTTAACCTTGATGAAAGCCTTCGCACATTTCTTTCCCCTGCTTCAACTTGCTTTTTACTCGTCTCCTAAGGAGATGGTTGTTGATGTCGTCGAGGACCAGAAGCCTCTGAGTGAGTCTCTTATTCCTTCTTCCAACCAAAGACCGCGAGGCCATGCCCCACGTTGGGCGATATCTCTTCAAATAGTCGAGGTCACCTCGATAGTTTGGGGATGCTCATTGGTCTCTTATTCTGAATGAGCGATTGAGGACCTGGTCGTAATAAGCGATGTTTCAGCTGTCTCCGTTGATCCTTGTGAACGCCTTGACTATCCGGATGGTAGTTATATCCTCCGTGAGGATGAGACTGCTGGAACGCCTCAGTGAGTATCGCGTAGGAGACAAGTAAACCAATTTCAGGGGTCAAATGTATACTTTGTTGATGGATGGCGTTTGCAAACTTATCAAGACACTTCGATTAGAACGGACGCACATAGTTCTCTTTAAATTGCTACTCTTCTACAATCCAAGTGGGTCTATTCTCCCAATTATGCTTTCTCTTTTACTACTCACAAACGTCCTTTGATGTTCAGATGCGGAAGGTCTGTCCTTGACTGGTAAAGAAGTCATCGAAGAAGCTCGTAACAAGCTACTCTCACTGCTCTACGTGTGGCTCACGATAGACCGGGTTGATGAGGCCACCGAACTATACTCGAACCTCCTACTCATGTCCTGCACTCTGAGCGTAAGTCACGTCAATGATGATCAGTCTTGCCTTCTTTTCTTTTAGCGAGTGGCCTCGTTCATAAAGCGTGCCTTCGACATCAATCATATCTTCAACCGCACAAATGATCTAATTGATCAACTCATCATCGTTGGCCTCTGATAAAATGAAGCCCGATGATATGAGACAAACGGATTCAAACAAAACCTTCTCTGCTCTCTTCTCTTGCATTTGGAAACTTTGCCAAGCCCGCATGATTCGAACAATTGGCCTAGCGCCATCACTCAGTTATGCCTACGAGTCTCATGTTTGTATAGAATTTAGATGACACCTACAAATCTGCGATTTGTAGGCGAACCACTGTTTTGTCTTCTTCCTGTGATCGATTCTCTCCTCTATGACCGTGCAAAGCTATACGTGATGCTGTTTTGCGACTGCTAAAGTAATCCTCTCCTCGAATCGGGTCCGCCAATTTCAGACGTCTTTTTTTTCGGTTTGCGCTCATTTCATTCACTCTTCGCATTGCCGTGTATTGTTCTCTTTTAGTCCCTACCAATTGGTCCTTCCATTTGTGATAATGTAAATGCTGTGGCAGATTTAAATGCACAAATATGCCTGCCTCGAAGCACCTCAATACAACCAATTAACTTAACAATACATATTCTCCGTTCTGTACTTGTAGTGTGTCTCGCCTGTCCCATTCTTTTTAAACGCGAGTGTCATAGCATGAATGCATTAGAGCCATACTTTTATACCAATAGTTCGAGAATCGCTATAGAAATTGCTTCAGGAACATGAAACTTGTGAGTTCTGAAGTGTTCTAAGGTTCTTTGAGAGAATTCTCGTCATACGTGTGATGTGCCCTCTTTGTGTGTGTTGTTGGCTAGAAAGAACGCTGCCACTGTGTGGCGCATGCCCATCCTTCCAAAATAACAAGTACACTAGAACCGGCAATTGCAAGATTCACGATAAATTATGAGCATTAAACTGTGACTCGCCGTCGTGCACCGGCACACATTGCGAAAGAGGGAAGAAAGAGCATCTTCGTGTTCGAAACTTGATGTTCCTCACTCATTCCCTCTTTCCCATTGTTTACTTCGCTATCGCCAACACGTCCTTCTGGGTGCCGGTCCAATTCGTCACCAAGAAACCCTCCTCTTCAACCCATGCAAGGTTGTGTTTTCCGAACGCGGACTATGGTCTGCACGCGCACGGCAATGCCTGCCAGTGCGCTTTTTGTGCGCGGCCATAACACGTCGGTGGCCCTGACATACTCCTCCAACCGATTTCGTGTAAAAGGCATGTTTTCTCCTCTCCCTTGTGGTCGATGGGCAGTGAGGAACGATGCGAGGGTGGCGGCGCTCCTCTCGTCGCACGTTCATACTTTGCATCCATGCGACGTCTTCAAGGACGGCCGGCTGGAAGAACCGGAGCCGCCTCTTGTTCCTCTCTCTTCTCCCATGGCATCATTCAAACTGCCCTCCCACACCCCTAAAACTCTCGTTTTCTGATTGTTATCGTTAGGTAAATGTTTATTTCATCAATTCTCACTCTCATGTGATGCTCGCCAACCGCCCGGTCTGTCTTGCACACAAGTCGGTCCTTGGCTACAGTAGTTAGTTTTTGAACGAATAACAAATGATTTGTAGTCCCTGTCCCTCGAATCCGGGACTCTCTTTGTATTTGTTCTTCTTCTCCTCGTACAATCCCTCTAGAGAGCACTTCACTACAAGTTTGCTCTCGAGAGTCTCACAACATGGTAACTCTTCTTAGGTTTGTGTCTTCCTTTCACTTGTGAAAAGAAGAATGGCAATTGTAGGTGGTGAGGGAACGCGCGCCCTCTCGTCTCTCCATCACGAACACACAATTCAATCGGGCCTCGCCTCGCCGTCCTTCCCCGGGCAACGACGTCGTCATCGGGCTCCCCTCCCCGAGGAGGGGAAGCCGGCGTCGGGGGCTCCCAGGGACGAGATCGAGGACGCGCGATTGCGTCGGGCACACAACTACCACGTCCCTCCGGACCGCGGGCCATCCGGGCGGCGTCTTCCGAGGCGCGTCGCCACGCCACCGACCGATCCCGGCTGGTGATGAACTGAATTCGCGCGGGTCCGACCGCACCTCATCGACCCTATTCGTTACGATCTCCCTCACTCATCCCGTCTCTCAGTCACTCGTCGCGGTGGCGCCCATTTGACTGCTCACTCCGCTCCATTGTCAAGGCCCTGCAATTTGCGTTTACAGGCATGCGGACGGACGGTGTGCTCGACCTCACGCGCAACACCAAGACCAACAAGGCCCTCGGTGGAGCTCTTCTGCCGGCCAACAATAACGTCGGCTTCCTTCCATTCGCCGACGTGCACACAGTCACGGTTCTGGATGAAAGTGGACAAGAACCCGTCGCCTACGGCGCCTTCAACCAGTACGCCGGAAATCAGGTAAAATTGGCGCACAATTATTTTCACTCTCAGTAGCTGTCAATTCATCCATAATGCACTGCAGGCATACTCGATGCTCGGGAAGATCGACGAGAAGTACAAAGGAAAACGCATTTGGATAAAAGAGGCGAAAGCGCCAGCAGAGGACACTGATCCCAACAGTCACTACATTCAGGTTTGCATGAGCAGCACATGCCCTACTCGTTGAAGATCCGTAAACTCGCGAACGAGTTCCCTGAACTTGCTGGTCTTCCGCAGTACACGAGGGCGTTCGCTGAGCACGAGGGTCAAACGCTGCATTTGCATCTCGTTGATGCGCTCCTCAAGTATTCGGTTGGTACCGAGAACATGGACAGCAAGAAGAACATCACAGTCGACCTCTATGCTGACGAGGCAGAGTGAGTTGACCGCTCAGAACTTCTAGTCGTGCCCCGAGACTCGGAGTGTGCCTACTTGCGTGGGTGGAGTGTAGACCTTCAGTGTGTACAGGAGAAAGACAGTTTTGATATCAGATGGCGCGTACGGCGTGTCCTTTTCGGGAATGCCTGCTGTCGACAGCGGGCAAGAGGCAGGCGGGAGTGCTGACGAATTGACGCATGCGCCAAGTATCCATCGTGCCTCCTTGGGGAAGAGGAATGATGTGTGAACATGAAACTGTTCTTGACGCAGTCCTTCAGGTTGTTTACACGCACGCACGTTTAGAACAACATTTCACCATTTCGAGAGAGTGCCTCGAGTGAAACTCCACAAGGCCGAGTTTCGATGCGAAATTCGGCAGACTTTCTCTCGAAGAAAGAAAATATAAACAAAGGCTTGCACTCTGCGAGCGTGCAGGTCCATCAAGTAGGCATTGAAGAAGGCAAAAGTGAGAAAGATGGCTGTTGTTTGTAAGTGTTTTGTAGGGAGAGAGAAGGGAAGTGGGCTCAATTGTGTTGTGAATGGCTCTCGATATGATCGCTGTGTGAAAGTGAAAATGGGACGTGAGGGAAGGGCTCGCGACAGGCGCCTGATGGCGGACGCTCCTCGGCGATTTCTATCTCACCCATTCTTCTCGACATCCAGTAATGACTTCAACTGATCAAAAGCCACTATCTAGCCGTTCCTTGAATGGCATCACTTGAGTCAAATTGGGACAAAAATACAAGCCTTGCACAAAGAGATTTCCTGAAATTATCTACATTTCGTTTTGTGAAGGTGGAATGGCAGTCATGCATGGAATTTCAGTGACGCTTCCGGAGGCGAGTGGCGCGACGAGTCAGGCTTCGTCGTCGGCGACAGGTTTCGCTTTACCGAGATCACCGTCGACAGGTATTCTCAACTCACAAATTTCTGACATCGTTCCTTGTTCAGGCAGGAGTTGCTAAAGATTGTGAGCGGCGTGGCAACAAAGGATGTCACGGTGAAGAACATCGACAAGGGAACGCTGGACGCAGTCGTCGACTATGACGCTGTCGTCACGGTTCATAATCGCCAGAACTTTATTGAACATCTCGCCGAAACTCCGAAGGTTCGTGTTCTTTTCAGTGAGACAAACGCTTCAGCTTATCGGAAAAGTGGCGCTGAATCCGCACGGAGACTCTATGGGCTACGCGATGGCCCTCGGCGATCGTGTTCTTCTCTGCTACGGCGAGACGGAGGCCATACAGACGTGTGTCTCTTCTTTTGCATCGAGTTTCTTCCCAGGAGTCTCCTCTCGGAGCTGGTTGCGGATATGCCTTCTTCGAGTGTCCAGCTTACTATCCGCGAAGTGGTGTCGGAGATCGGCGAGAAGCTGAGGAAAGTGGCGACCAGCCAACGTCGTCTCTATCGCTTCCATACGCGTATTGTGCCGACGCAAGTGAAATGGGAGAAAGTGTTGGCCATGAATGCTGGACTCGCACTCTTTTGATATGAAACACAAGCCTTTGAAGGGTCTTTTCGACTTTACAATGAAACCACTCACCTCCAGAAGCATTTCAAGCATATCCACTCGGTTGTGTATTAATCTTTTTTTTAATTTCACGATTTCAAACAAATATAATTCACTTTAATCTGTACTTACTTCATGATATAGTAGCGAGTCGAGAGAATAAAGCACACAGGAAGAGACAAGGCTTGCGGTTTTCAACAAATTTTGAATGTCTTCAAACTCATTAAAGCAGAAAGGGAACATAAAAATGCTCACGGATATCATTGGCAAAACGGGGAAAAGGAAAGACAATCCATTTAGTTGATTCTGTAATTGGAACTAAACTACAACAAACTGTGCATGGCCAGAGTGATAGTCAACCGGGTTTCTGCGAAGCGGTGAGCAGACGCGAATGTTTTCGAAAACTAAAGATCTTCAACTTCTCAAATACAAACGAAAGCATGTTTAATCCTTTAAAATGTGTGAAAAGGAAATGAAACTTGCTGACGATCCTAAAGCTTCGGCAATGATAATCGCTATACATCTCTTCGAAGTCGGCCTGATTGCTTGTTTTGAAAATAACTGAGGATTTGTTGGGAGAGAAAAGAAATTCCTTTTGTATGGACCTAGAGACAACTCGAATGCGCCCGTGAGGTGGAGGAGGGTGAACGAGACGCACCCCTTTCAAAGGCAGTGAATGTGCTCCGGGAAAGCTAGCGAAATCTGCGGAAAATGAGAGAAATTGCTCAAATATCTAGAGTCCAAAGAGCATTGTCAAGAGCGAGAGCGTCAGTGAGAGGCTCAAGAAGGTTGAAACGACTCCGTTGAATCGCTCACTGTTTGGTCGATCTTCCCAGCCGTCGCTCAACAACAACTCCACGTTCGCCCATGTGCCATTGTGCTGGTGTGGCGGCTCCACTCCGAGAATGTTCAGGAGAACTTGGTAGATATCGATGAGCTCGATGGTGTCGAACTTCTCCTCTTTCTTGAAAGCTGGAAAGACAAACGCTGTGTTGCATTGACGGTAGACTAACCAGGTCCCCTGGCGAGGAAGATGCCATGCATATCGGGCACCGAGGGCTCCCACCCAGCGGTTTGTTTAAAATCGCGCACGCTTTCGCCATTTGGAATTGACGGCAGCTCTCGCGTCAGCACACTAACGCCAGGCCGAGTGAGAAGGACGATGCTGGGCAGGAACTTTGACTTGGCCCAGTGTAGGTGTTCCGGCAGATCATCTCCTCGGTACGCAGTAACCAAGTCCGGTTTCTTTCATGGAAATCTTGACGTGAAAGAATCAAACCTCGCCCTCCTCGTAGTCGCCCATTGGCATCCACTGCTCACAGACCTTGAGCTGGAAGTAGAGCTGAAGAAAATATTTTCGATTCAACCCAAGAACTCATACACTGTCAACACTGTCAGGCTCGGCGAAAATCATGACGACGGCGTGGAGGTTTACCACTCGTTTGATCTAGAGGACTTGGCTCCAAAAGAATTGAAAAACCTTGTCGAAGTCGCTAATGCACTCCTCAAGGTAGAAGGTCTCTTCTTCGTCAATGGCGCGAAGACCGTGCGTGCTCAAGACAACAAGGTTTGTTGACTCGAACAAGCCATTTTCCTCAAGTTTTTGCTGCAGAGAGCTGTGAAATTCAAGGCGACGAACCTGGAGATCGTGAACGTGAAGATCAATTCGTGAGAGGGCCTGATCAACCTCATCGCTACCTTCTCCAAACTGCTGAAGAGCAGTCTCCACATTCTGATACCTCAAGAGGAAGAACTAAAAAGGATTTGGCTCAATGTTTCACCTCACCTGCTGTTTGTAAGCTTGATATTTCTTGATTCGCTCAATGATGGAAGCGAAGTAGTGAGGCAGCAATTCGGTTTGATCCGGCTGATTAGCGTCGTATTTCCTCTTCTCAGGCACTTGAACAATCATGTCGCCATGTGGATACTGCAAGATTTATGGCAACGAAGGGAAAACTTACATGACAGTTCGCGAACCAATAACAATGAACGTCGACTCCGGCCTTTCCCGCCGTGTACCAGATGGGCGCCTTGCCGCCGTACCACCAGACATCGTCATTGTCCGTCGCACCTCGTCCGGCCTCGAAGGTGAGGCCCGTCTTTTCGTCGAGAATGTAGTCGGCAATGATATTATGACTTTCGGGATGCAAACCTGAAAATGTCTCTTCAAGAAGTGTTCTCCCTTTGTTCACGAACCCTGCTTGCTACCTGTGAACAAGCTTCGTCTTTTGCCATCGTTATTCGCGATTTTACTGCTGGTTGGAACACAGCTGTCCCCAGCATGATGCTCCCACACAGCCGAAAGGCGTGGTTTTTGTGTCTCGGTGAACGCGCGCAGGCGCCCGCCAGCAGTGGCAAGCCGACGGCGGCAAGCATGCTAGACGGCTCTGAAGACTTGCGAGAAGTGGCTGTGCAATCGACAAGACGCCGCAACCGCATGTCAACACTGCCAAAAGCCTATCACTTCATGCTTGCGCTTCCTGATCGCAACACATCTGCTTAGTGAATTCGGCTTGAACTTTGGAAACTACGAAGCTCGCCAATCCCCCCCCCCCCGGGGGGTTCTTCCAAGAGCATTGGAGTTCACCAGATGTATCATTCATTAGTCAGGGGCAGATCGGCGGCGCCTGCGGTCGCCACCGCGGGACTTGGAATCTCGTGCTGTGTTGATAAGTTATGCCAAACAGACAATGATGGATCATCCTGGCGAGTGCGCAACCCCGGCGGACGTCTCATCGCGGCCCACGCCGCCTTCGAGACGCCGTTCCAACTCATTTGTATTGTGGTATTACAGCGGGGCGGGGTGCGCCTGAAACCCTTGCCTTGGCGCGCGTGATGAGGTTTATCGCTGGGAGCGATGAATTTTCTTTTTACATGAAAAACGCAGTCAAAGCTGGCAACCGAGGCGGAAAGGGCAAAGCCACACAAAACGAGACGCGCCGTCTGTTCAGTTGTCGAACAACTACGTGAGCAGCGAGTGTTCTCGGAGGGGGGCTCATAGGAGCTCTCAGATTTCGCGCCCACCCGCACTCTTCGACCTCGTCCTCGTCCTCATATCCATTGCCTAAAGAGATGAGCAACGGACGAAGGGTTACGACGACTGCGCGCGCCGAAATGAGAGTGTGCACAACAAAAGCGGCACATTACGGCGGCTAGCATATGTCCTCTACGGGGCTGAGTGCACCCCGGAGGCTCGTCTTCCGCACCCAATAATACACAATATCGGCGATCCAACGCCGTTCGCTCATATCACCCGAAGCAGGTGATTGACAGTGTACCATTGGTCTCGAAACCCAATTGACAAATTGATCTTTTCAGGTGGATGAGCTATTTGAGAGCGGAAAACGTACCAGTAACGAGGCTGATCCAGCTCGGATAGTTGTGCGTCGGGAAGACGGGTCGAAGCGATTCCGTCTGGACACCGTTGTCGGCGATTTGCCGTAGTCCGAAAGTGGCTTCTTGACGTGAGGAGTTGAGAAGCGATGCGCCATAGCCGTCAATAACCAGGACGATGAGGTTCTGTCCGATGGGGTCGCGAGAGGCGACAATGCCGCAGAGCGCCGTAAGCAGCGCCACGCGCAGCCACATTTCCCTTCCCTCTTTCTTCTCTTCTCGACTTCTTTTCAATCTGAAAGGTATAACTTTGTCGAGTTGAAAGGCACTTCGCGCAGCGAACTTTTTTAAATGAAGAGAAAGGAAGAAGAAATGTCAATGTCAATGTTATTCACTTGTGAAAAGGAAACGGGGAAGTTCGCCTCGCGGCCCGGGTAAGCACTGGAATACTCGGACATGTTTGACACCTTTCGCCGACCACACAAAAACGTCTATCGCGTAACCACAGAGCACTAAAGCTCTCTCCGCCTTCCAAGGCAAGTTCTGGACGACGGCGTGCACAGCGCCCTAATGCCTCGACAAACATGGGCCATCCCTCTAAGGGCTGTCATATCCATGCGAAATCGCGTTAAATTGTCGAGATGAGGCTTTCTAATTGAAAGGCCTCGGATTGCGAATTACAAAACAAAGACATAGTCGAGGAGGAAACGAGAAAGACCTTGAAATCTATGGGGGCGACTTGAAGAAAACGCAGCTGCCCGGTGGCTGGGATCAGCAAAAGAGACAGCCTGAGAGCGAGAGAGTTGACGATCATCTCGCGCACGCCGCGTCGTCACTCGTTTCATAACAACAAAGCGCATACGCAAAAAAAGAGACGAGTCTGCAAGAAGAGGCCGAAGTGCGCACATTTCTACGTTTTCTACTGGCAACATTTGAAGGACGGTTGACCAATTACATCCAAGCCACGGAACAAGTGTCAGCAAGACAGACTACTTGAGGGCACGCACACACGCAATCCGCGTAAAGAAAATGCACGTGAATGCGTGAAGATTGTTGCCACCCAGCTGTCTGACGGACTTGATCCCTTCCAGCCGGCGATCGTTTAGAGATCGCCCTCGGGCAGGGCGGCGGCAGTGCGGACACGGCAATGAAACCCTCAGCGATTCGCTCGTAAAACAAAAAAAAACACGATCGATGATGTGGGTTGGCGAGGTGGCAACCCACCCCGGAAGTGTAAGAAAAAGCCAAAAAACAAGTTGGCACTGGGTGAAGGTGAACGCTTTAGACAAAAAGGGCGACGACTGGCTGAGAGTCGCTGAAGCGTGTGAAAGAGCGTGGGGGTTGCGTTGTTGTAAATTTCAGGAAGAGTCTGGAGAGGCGATCAAAAGCGTGCCGATCACTCCGAGAAAGCCTTTTCCGGAGCAGAGAAGAGTGATTCCTCTCTCCTCACTTATTCACGCTCGGTCGTCGTCTCGAGTTTACGATCCTCGCCCGTCGAAGATGGAAGAAGGACCAGCTGACAAGAGGCGGCCTCGACGAGGGTGGCAAAGAGATGGAGATGCGCCACGATTTCGCGGCGGCACGCAAGGCCGCGTGCGCGGCCACCCCGAACATACCATAAAACCACTCGCGATTGAATACTCGAGCAGCCGAAGGACATGTTCCTATTTGAAGAGCAATAATGGCTACCAAGTTTACGGGCATGATTCTGTTCTAGGGGACATGCAGGCTTCCAAAAACACTAAGAGAATCCCCATTGAAAAACGATGAACATTTTACTCCACTCAGGAAGCAAACCCCTAAAGCGTCGCTAATCAACGGTGCTGTCACCTTTTCGTTTGCGAAGTTGTTGAGAAACAGAAAGAGAGAGAGAAATGAGAGAGAAGCCAAGAAAAACATTAGGCTTCCTTTGAAAGCCTTGAAAAGGTGCCAAACACGTTGTACACCGCGGGGGAGAAGGACCGAGTTCGTAAAAGGACGACGAGGATCATCAACCAAACGCCCTTAAACGCTGCATGATGGTGATTCATGCGTGGCCGTTAAAGTGCGCGATGTCGGCAAAAGGTGCGAATAGACGACTTGGGACGAATATCGTCTTCGAGTCGGCGATGAGGAGACGATTTGCGGCCCTTGGCCCTGGGCAAGACGCGAGACAGTGCTGGTGGTTGCGGCGGTGGGATGGGAGGACGCGCGTGGATGCGCATTCTAGTGCCAGCGCATCCTCTCCTCCTCCTCCACAACCACCTCCTTTCTTCTCATCCACCAAATCATCAACGCATGAGCATAGAGGATCATGTCAACAGAGCTTAGCGGCCAGTGAAAGACTGAACCTTCCGCCGAACAGCTCAAAATCCGATTTCCTTGTTCTAACCGCAGCAATTCATTGTTGATCGAAATCCCATATGCTTACACTTGAGCCTGCCTGGGCGCTTATAATCAAATTATCCCAGTGCGAGTTGTCGGGACATGCCGCAAGCATTAGCGGTACTGTCTATAGGTTTGCAGAAAAACAAATTTGTCAATGGAGAGTCTAGACATATCAAGAATAAGGAAGTGGAGTGATCACGTCGAGAAAGAAGACCCACGGAGGTCGGCTCTCAAATAAAAGAGCGTGTCAGTTCGGGTAGGAAGACGGGGGCTGAGGGCTGAAGAGGAGGAGGAGAGGCGGGAGGCGCTGAGACGCGCGGCGGTCGGCAGCGTCGCGAAGCAGCTGCAACACAACAGAGCCAGCAACTGACTCCATAGACATCTCCACACACACAACACGAAAGAGAAGACGGCGGAGTGGCGGCGTTGAAAGACGCGCACACCTGGATCTCGCTCTCAGCGATCGCTTAATTTCACCGACAATCGAGCTGGCATTATTTTTTCCAATTATCCAACACCTCGGTTAAACAGCGGGAATGTCGATGCCAAGCGGTCAAAGAGGCCTTAGAGGGTCGCTGGTCAAATGTGAGACCGTCGTCATAAACGTGTTCGGCATCGCGCGACTGACCACATCGTTAACGTTGCCGGCCCTACACTTTATGAGGTGAGTGTCGGCACACTTCTATCCAGTCGTCCAACTCAGGGTAAACCGAGGAATGGCAGAGGCTGAATTCGGCCCAGGAGAGATTTATCGCCCAGAACTCCCTTGTAATACATCAAAAGTAGCGAACAGAACTCTCGAGCTTTTTATAAATCTGACGTAGGTTCTTCATGTCGAATCTTTCAGTGACGAATTGCTACTTTTCCCGAATCAGCCCAATTCCCACTGTGACTAGTGGCGACAGCCGTTGGTCGCCGAGTATAATAGCAGGAAGCGCGGTGCGCCCGGCGTGTGGCCCGTGCGCGGGGGGGG
>JAQIXL010001244.1:0-19482 GCA_034700245.1 Poikilolaimus oxycercus
CCGCAAATGCAATTCCGCAGGTGCAAATCCGGTACTGTGGAATCCGCAAATGAAAATCCGCAAGTGTAGGTAAGCCCTTAATCTTACCCTCTGACGATACCATCGTCTTCAGAAACAAGCCTGGCGACGTCATATCGAACGGGCATCGTAAGGTCGTAATCGTTTGTGCGATATCGTACTCTCTGTGAAAATGTTGCGGCGAAGCGTGAATTCAGCATACCTTTGTATAAAATGTTTCGTACATACTTGATGCGTTTCTCGGTAGTGGCAGTAGAACAGCATCCGCTTGATGAGCTGATATTGGTGATTCTGCTTTTCTGAAATCATTGAAATTTGACTTCGAAATCAGTGCAATAATATTTTTGTGAAGCAAGTTTTCTGTTGTATTTAATTCCGTTCTGCCGGAGTGAAACGTTATAGGACTTGAAAATCAGTCGGTTCAGATCAGAAGGTTTTTATATCGTACAATATTTCACTTGCAATACTAACGAGCACTCTGCTCTCCTGCCCTCTTTTACAAGTTTTTCAGCGTAAAAAACTGCACACTACATACAATATGTGCCTAAAATCGAACAAACCATTTTTTGCGTGGTCACTGCCTCTTTGAGAGATCTTCGATTTTTTCAAGGATAACGTGTTAAATCCAAGCAGGAAACCTACGCAGTTTCTGATTGGAAATTGGTGCCTTGGACTGCAGATTTCGGCCTTGACGTTAGCGTACTACCTGACTGCGAGTCAAGTTCATCGCTCCTTTGATCTGCAACCGTCTCGTTAAATATGCAATAACCTCTTGAACTGTTTGTTGCAGCCAAACGAAGTGCTTCTTCACGTTGTCTCAGGTCAGTATTTTGGTTCACTAGTGCACGATTAACTTCAATGAGCTCTTCAATTTTCCGCTGAAGCTCCTCGACATCTACGCCGCCTTCCATCTACAAAGCATGCTTGGTTCACATCTATTTAGTCGATTTTCACGCCTTGTTGTTTTCTTTAAAAATGTCTTATTGTTGTTACAATAGTTTGGGGCGGTGGTGGGTAAATTCTATTTGTTTAAGAAGCAAGAAATTAAACGGAAGGGGCGCTTTGTTCTCGAAAAGAATATCCTTATTTAACATAAACCGTGTCCTGAGAAGTTCCTGGTTCTAAATATAAGTAGTTCCATTTTTTTGGTTTCAGAGAGCCAAATTTCAGTTTCGGTTCGGTTCCAGCTTCTATAAGTTGGAACTTGAGAGGTGCGACTTATGAAATGAGGTTGTGACTGCGGGAATACAAATCATCATTCATGTATGATCAGATACGACCTCGACCGAGTCGCGCTATCCAGACTAGGAAAGCGGTGAAGAATTATTTGCTCAAGCACAACTACTTTATTCTCATAAAAAGTCGAAAAACATTTCTCACAAGCACAATATTGTATCTAGCAATGGAGAAAGGGGGGGGGGGGAGGTCGAAGTCTCCTGCAAGCCGTGAATCCGCTGAGGCTGTGCCACGGCTGGCATTGTACGAAATATGGCAAAATTGCTTTCAATTTAAAATACCTATCTCTAGATGACTCTCCCTTGGCATTGGTTGATGAGCGCACGAAGTCTTCCTATTGAAAAGCCATCATTTCCTCGTTACAGTCAGACCAACCTTGCAACTCTTTTGCATTGAGACTGGAATACACGTTAGCCGGACGTTGAGAGACCTAAACATTACGCATAAATCAATCAGTTTTATGGACAATCTGCGTACCGCTCGATTCCATTTGGAGACAAACTCATGATTCAAACAATCATCAACTAGTGGCCTTGTGGAGGACTCAAAATCCAGCATTTTCTGAAGTAGATCGCAAGCATTTAGACCTAAAACATTTTGGGCGAAAATCAAATCAAACCATTCAATGGATGTTTTCCTTGAGTGGGTGAAAAGAAATCATTGAAGCCATTTGCAAAGAAATTTTTTGAGTTTCCTGTGAGTTTATTTTTTGCGTCGTTGAAAATTGCTGCTTTGTTTTTCCCTCCAAAGAGTTTATTACGTATGATAAGCTCGCCCATGATGCACCCAATGGACCATGTGTCGACTGAAAATCTCAATTCGTTATGTTTCGCAAGCTTTCCCAACCTCGCTTATCGTACTTGTGTTCAACGGAGGAAGGGCACAGTTGCTCTGGAGCGCGATAAATCATTGTCTCCGAATTTGCTGTGAGATTCAGACTTAGCTTGTCCATTCGCCTCGACCAACCGAGGTCAAGAATCGTGATTTGATAATCAAGAGCATCGTTGTTTTTCAACTCTTTAATTGCGACATTTGTCGGCTTCAGATCCTGAAATCATTCAGCGCGATCATAGCACGTTTGGCCTGTATGCATTCCAGAACTGATTTCGTTCCCAACTCATCCAGTATGAGTTGTTGGAAGTTCACTCATGTAAAAACGGCTTTGGACCGGGTTGGTTAAGCAAACCCAGAGGCAACCCGGCTAAAATCTGAAAATGGCAGTAGTTCTAGTCCCTCGCTCAGAGCAACCAACTTCTTTTCTGTGCGCTAAACTGTGAAAATGCCTACGTAATAAGCGTGCAACAACACCTTTTCTGAAACTTACTCGGTGAACGACGCCAGCACCATGCAAGTAGGAGACGCCATCGAGGATTTGAAAGATGATCCACGACAAGCATTCGTGATCCAAATGCGCATTGTTATTCTAGACGACAAATTTAGAACGAAATAGCTTCTTTTTTTCTAACCAGTAGCGGCTCTAGCAAGTCCTGCAAAGTACGCCCGCGAAATTCGGTTACATGATACAGTTCAGTAAGCGTAGTCGGACTGGGAGTGTAGATATTGAGCAGATGAAGAATCTAGAAGGACTCCAGGCTGGATTAACACAACAACATCTCACCCGTGGATGATTGAGAGCCTTCAGAAGCTCAACTTCACGTAACACCACTTGCAAGGCCCTCGGGATTTTTTCAGGCGGATAATTCAAATCGATACGTTTGATTACGACAGTTTTTCCTGTGTCAGAATCGACCGCCGTTCTGAAAAAAGTAAGCGATAATTGTTTAAAAAAAACGAACGCAGCAGCTCCTTGGACACCAGCAGCGAGAAACTTAAGGTTCGTATAACGACGAGGAATTACAAAGTTGTACGTCTTTTGTGACGGAAAGATGGTAACGATCTGAAAAATGCTTTTTAAGTTTGTACTATGTAACTTACAATAGACTGTAAGTTACTGACTGACAACGCATCGCCGTTTGAGCCGACAAAAGGAATTGGTCGACTAGCATTAGCTAAAAGAATTGGCGCCAAGATAGCCTACACATACAAAGCATTTTATTTTGTAAGTATTCAGTCCTCCAGATATGAGCGAAGACCTCAAGCGCCTCTTTGCTTAACTGCCCTCCTGGGCCAATTGAAGCATCCGTGGAATTGTTGGGCGGAAGATTGCCATTCTGAAAGGACATGATCTCGTTCGTCTGTTCGACCATGGTCGAGTTTGAGGCATTTTGTTGGCCGTCACTAGCTGCATTGACCGTCGCTTCGCAGTCCATTACTTTCTTTAGGTTCCTGGAGAAAAGTTTAAAATAAACGTTGAATTCTCACTGGATTCGTTCTTGCTCACGATCACGAGTCGCATTGCTGATGTCCGCGATGCACCAGTTAATGTTATTGCGCACAATGATTGCCAACAACTGAACAGTTCTGACGCGTTTTAGACAACTCACCCCGTATGCACCAACGAATAGGACCTTGGCAAGCAGAAGCTTCAAGAATGCAGGCGAATCCGTCAAAGACGCTCCACTAAGCTCTGCGTAATCTTGACCTTTCGTGCCAAAGAATTCTCTCGGAATGAAATCTGTCGTGTAGGCGATAAAGACAGGCTGTAGATTGATTACGAAACTTTTGGACTTTTCATACATTGACAACAATAGCGACGTAGGAGACGGTGTTGAAGATGTCAAGCCAGACGCCGATATCCTTTGTGAGAACGGCAGGGACACGCTGGCGTAGGACGAGAAACTTAATGGCGTCGATGCGGAGTCCGACGAATACCGTGAACAGGGCAAGGCCTGCGATCCATGGGAACATCGCGCCGAAGAATGCCACCATAGAGAATTGAATCACTATCACTCTCAAGATTAGACACGGAAGACTCACCGATCTCGACGTATTCATACGCAGGCCATTGCGCATTTAGAGGCTCTTGATTATGGTCGTTGGGCCAAGTGCTCAAGCCACAAAGAAGAAACTTGTTCACGGCGTCAGCGAGCAGACCGAAATCTTTGATAACGGGCCACCACTCGCACAGTGAAAGTTTATGAAATGGCACAGGAACACGAGCCTCACGTAGCGCCACGCTCCAGCGTCTGCATAGCAGTGCTCTCACATTGGTTAAAGAACTTACGTGTATAAATAAGCAATGAAGAAACGTGAAATGAAGCTGTAAAGAAAGAACGCAAAAAGATAGTCTTGCAACTCTTTTGCACAACCTGATGATCCACGGCTCGTCACCCATGTTGAGACCCACTTAATCATGCACAGCCATTATGCGAACGTACCTTAGCACTTGAAAATATTTCCAATGATGAAAATGCTCTGAATTTCTGTTTTTTTCGTGAATTAAACAGCTAACGTGTTCTTCAGGAAAGCGATATAGAAAGGCATCGTGAAGTCGCTGACAAATCGGAAGAAAAATAGCTTTCGGGCGAAAGAATCATGAAAGTCGGCGTGAGTTTGCGGGCACTTCCATCGCGTCAGAGCTAGTGCCGTGTAGCTGTGGATCTGCAAAGGACTTCATCAGCTTTTTCTTCTTACCCATCGGAATAATTTAAGAATAAACATCATAAAAAGAGAACTCCAGACGCGAGACGAAAGTAACAGATACGAGTGGACGTTGAAGGCCGCGCCAATCCATTCGTAGAAGAATGCTTTCGCCAAAATGAGCCATATGCCGACAATAAATGTTGCAATATAGAAAAGGACGGTCAAAAGTGAGCGACCGATTGTTTTCCATACTGAGGGGTGTTTTTCTCGGAATCTATATTGCGGTCGCTCCAGCTCCTGTTGCATTCATATGTGAAATAGAAAGCAGAACAAACTCTGCTTGTGATATAGCGAAAGACGCCCCATTTACTAGCCAGATCGTTTTCGTATCGTCTCCAATACTTGAGAAGAAGACCAATGCCCATTGTGATTATGATTGAGTAACCGACCACGAACCAATTCCCACTTTCAAAATTCGCCTGTAAAGTTGCCTCATTGATAAAATAAAGAAGAACCGTATAACTGGCACATCTTTCGTCAACAGAAACATTGTCAAAATTCGATGAACATCTGGGATAAACTACGAGAGATCCGTTGCATACTTGTTGCCTACAATAAAACGACGTTGAAAGGTCTTGCCGCACATACGTAGCGTGATTAACAGTATCTGTTCCAATGAGAAACACAAGAAGACCGAGGCCGAGACCAGCAGCCGGAAGGAGGGCTGTCATGAAGCAGCCAAGCCAGGCGAAGTAGAACGCCAATTCCGAACCAAAATAATATCTATTCGCAACACATAACGAACAATGAACACACTACGCACCGAATGCTTATCAGTGGCTGTTGTGAAAGAAAATTATTGATGTTTGCCCAGTTCAACAGCTCCTTCCGCGTTATTTGAGCACTGACGATTGAATCATCCGTTTTCCGACTTGGTGTGTCATGGGCGGGATAAGCCGCAAGAAAGACTTTGTCCTGGACGAGCGTTTCAATAGTGTGTTGCGCGGCCTTCCTGCTAAAATTGAACGAAGCTTGAGACGAGAACATTCCCACACGGTTCTTTCTCGTCCTCCTCAACCGTCATTGCTATGCTATGGAGCAAATCGTGGATTACAACGAGCCGATCAGCGGGCGAAAGCAAATCCAGGCTGAAATTTTCACACTGTTATAACATAAATCGGCACTTGTTGATTGGATGATCGGACGAAAGATAGTTCATCGGCGATTTGTCCGGTGTCCTCCATCGCCGAAGTACTGACATAATGCAATTGCTTTTCAGCTGAGATTCTGCACTAGAATATTTTAATCAGTATCTACTTCGTTGTTTTGT
This sequence comes from Poikilolaimus oxycercus, assembly GCA_034700245.1. Classification (NCBI taxonomy): domain Eukaryota; kingdom Metazoa; phylum Nematoda; class Chromadorea; order Rhabditida; family Rhabditidae; genus Poikilolaimus; species Poikilolaimus oxycercus. Next base: position 6,068 of record JAQIXL010001244.1, read on the forward strand.
CGGGTATTTGCCCAAGTCTTCGGCTCCCGAATTCGGATCTCTTGCGCGTGTTTTATTATGAGCGAATCGGGAACTTTAACGTCCACGAAGAACACGCCAGCGTCATCACGTGCCCCACGATAAGTTTCATTGAGATGAAAGTTCTTGCTCCGAAGCAGATCCAAATAACGAGACCTCAACCTTCCTTTCTTATCACTTTGTCTCTGGCGATAGACAAGAAAGTAATGCGTCTGACGTGTCTATGAGCGTATGTAATAATCGAGCATACTCACCTGCAGGTTGTTTGAATCTTCAGCATCAAAATGATTGACTGTATTTTCAGTTTCCAGACCGCCATTCAGCAGAGCCATAGCCACATCCTAGAGAGCTGTGTTTACAGAACAAAAATAGATTACATTGTCACCGGTGACAATAGGTTCTTCAGTAGTAATCGGCATCGTTAGACGATGTAATTCAATTAATGTGAAGAATAGAAAGGACGACCGGGCCAATAATTATGCGCCGTCGTTGCGTGTTGAGAGTTGGAAAGTGAACTGATGTGCGTCTCCGCTACAAAGTGCCTATGGATAAACGAAGCAAATCCTGTTGCGTGATTCATGGCAAAAAAATGCTCACTCGAGGCAATTGACTTCTTGCCAAGCAAGACCAAAACAAGCCGAAATCCCCTTCCTTCATACATTATTGCCACACATGTGTGACTGTGAATTTTGCCAATCGGGAACCGGGAATCGAGATTCCCCTCCCTAAATTTCCGAGAACCGGGAACCGAGAAATTTTAGCCCAAGAAGTTTTTTGAGAAGGCAAAGAGAAGCAACAAATTTTTGCCCACTGAAAGCGGACCTGAAAAATGGCCCTTTGCTAATGAAAGTGGTCATTTGTCAGTGGAATTCTTGTGGATCTCTGTCAGAAATAAGACAAATAATCACTCTCTAAAAGTCATAAATTAAAAAAAAACCGGGAGAGGAAGAGGAACGAAGCAGTACGAACGAGCTTCAGTTGTCGAAAGGAAGGAGAAGGCATGTATGTACAGCTCCAATAGTTGAGGAGGAGGACGGGTGGAATAGTTATATTGGGCACAAAGACGTAGAAGAAGAGGAGAAGGAAGGCAGATAAACTCTGGGAAGCTCGCCCATCCGGCTTGAACTGCGTTGCTCTACCGCTCCAGCGGAGCGGAGCGACGCTGGTACTAAATATTAAGGATAGCGAGAAGAGCACGAAGTCTGATCCTGTAAGCACACAGACGAAGTTCCTCTAAGCAAACGGACGGAGTCAACTAATCCGTTCTCACGCCAGCGCTTGCAGTGAAAACCCTGAAAAGGAGAAGAGCCCATCAGGGCAAACAAGATTTCGCCACGAACTGCGAAAGTTTAGCGCACCTCACACGGAACTTTCGGGACGCTCACAAGGGACATTCAGGACGAAACCATCGTCATGTAGGTAACTTTTTACGCTGAAAACGTTGAAGAAACAAGCGAGCTCATTATGTTGCCTCGAAATCAGGGATTTTCAACAGAGAACAATTTCTTTATTGCAAATTACAAAAAGGCCTAAAGGCTCGGCAGAGATGGAGCAATAAAAGTCGAACAGGGCGAGAAACAAACCAGTTGGCCTTGAGATGCGACGTCAACGTTACGCGGACGGCCTTCAATACTATTTCAGAATCGAGATCCCCCCCCCCCTAAAATAGCAAAAAGACACACTTTATTCAAAGTCAGCTTGAATATGCCAGGTAAAAGTAACTGAACAAAAACTTCTTAACTGAAGCGTCTCGGGAGGTGAATCTAAGGTTAGAAAAGATTCTTCTGGCTGTTTGTTCGGTGCCAACGATCTCAAGATTCATGTCGATAGCCTTGGACGAATTCGAAGAGTCGTGCTGCAAAAATATTTTGTGAAACTCAACAAACTCAAACCTCTCCACTGGTCAGAATTCAACTTGTCCGTCTCAACGCTGATGTCATATGTTTCGATGATGCTTCTTACGTTATCACCAATGCCGTAGTTCTAGAATGTTTTTTTTGTTGGGAGACAGCGTTGCTTACCAAGCGCTGCTCCCAGCAGCGCACATAAGGATGCTGCAAGCACTGCTCGACGCTCCATCTCTTTGTGAAGTCAAATTCGAGCATGTGCAAAAGCAGAGAACGAGCATTGATGGCTTGAAAGACAACATGAAAAACGAAAAAAGTTCAAACCAGTGAAGTCACCGCTTCCAGCACCGTCCGAGAAGTTGTCATCGGCGAAGAGTACATCGAAGGCCTGAAGGGGCTGGCGACCTTTTCGCGTGACCATCTTCGTCTTCTCTGGAGGGATGAATCTAGAAGGCAAAACAATTGCATCATTCTGCACTGAAATCCATCAGAAAAAAGACCCACCTTTCGTAGTAAATAACATCGCTAGGTGAGCTGATCACTTTTGTGATGTTGCTGTACAAATCATCGACCGTCTTCCCTTTGAAAGTGTGATTTTGTCGAATCAGCTCGCCCATAATGCATCCCGTCGCCCAAACGTCGACTGCAAGATTATCCTTCCTTCCCTCCAGAAATCAAACCTCCTTCGTCATACTGGTTTCGAAGCCGAAAGAGAAGTTCGGGCGCATTGTAGATCAACGTTCCAACTTTCTTTGTGAGGCGGGTGTCAATATCAAGGCGCCTCGACCATCCCAAGTCCAAGAGCGTCACTTTTAGATTGTCATCGATCGAAACGTTTTCCGGCTTAATGTCCTGCAAATCGTTTTCCATAAAATTCGAAACGGTCCAACTTACGCGATGGATGGCTCCGGCTTTGTGGAGGTAGTGAAGAGCCGTGAGAAGCTGATAGATGACGAGCGAGACAAGTTCATTTGGTAATCGTTTTCTTTCCTCCTAAAACAACAAGTGGAATTGGTCTTTGAAACGAACGACAAGTTTCTTTCGAAGATCGTAAAGTGTCGGGCCACGGAATTCGGTCACATGATAGAGTTCCGTGAACTGCGTCACATTAGAACATGGAGTGAAAACGTTGAGAAGCTCGAGAATCTGGAAGCAAAACAAAGTTCAGCGTCATTGCAAACCCGTGGATGCCGTAGAGTATTGAGGAGTAGCAGCTCTCGCGTTATTGTGTGGAATATTCTCTGAGTCATCAACTCTCGCTCATTTGGATGTAAATTTGAAAGCCAGTCGAAAGTCAAGCACATCTTCTTGATGACAACCGTCTTGCTCGTCTCAAGGTCAACTGCTTTTCTACAGGAAGCCCTTCAGATTTTTAAAGCCCTGCTTACATTGCCGATCCGGCAGCACCGCTGGCCAGAAACTCGGCTGCCACATATCGCTTGGGCAGAATGAATGGAGTTTGTGGTGTGGTGGCCCCAGCAACGGGCAAGAATGTCTGCAATCACGAATTCACGATTTGTAATTTCGTAAACTTCAACGAACCACGACATAGAACGATGTGTCGCCAGGAAGATTTTGCTGCAGAGCCTGTGGAATGTTCGAAGCTAAAAAGCTCCATCATCATCGTCATCATCAAAAAAGCCATAAAACTCACCATTTTGTGCATCTTGAAGCAATGCCGGCTTCGCTTCGGCGAAGACTGTCCGCCAGAATTCTCGAATATCAGCTGAAGGCATTTGGGCTGGAGCCTCATCGCGATTGGCATCCGCCATGGCCTTTCAAGAATCGATCTCAAACTATTGAGACGCTCGTGGAAGAAAAGGAAGACGCGGGCTGGCTTGGGGAAAGCGAGTGTCACTGATAAGACGAGAGAAAGACCCTCAGGTCTGGGTGAGAGCGCGCTCACTTACAATAAACGAAGAGTCGAGGCGGGCGGGCGTCGGGCAAACTTCCCTATGAAATTCCAAAAGATCGTTTGCGAATAAGTCAACGTGTCAACAGAAAATTACAATACTTTATTGAAACAACTCTGTGAAAAACCATTTTTTTCACTTATCAGGCACTTTCTCGGCTTTGCTCGGTGCTGTCACGAATTCGAAAAGGACATCTGTGCGGGGGGTCATCATAGATACTTCGAGATTGAAAACCTTTCCACTGCTCAGCTGTACGTTTGCCTTCGTCGTGATCGCTCTCAAACAGACGTGCGAGACGCTGGACATCAGGCGTAGTTTCATGCTTCTAAAGCAATTATTCATGCGCTTGAAGCGACTCAGAACCGTTGGTTTGCCCCAATGGCTGATGTAGGGATGCTTGAGACACTCTTCGACTGTCCAGCGCTTTGTGAAGTCGATCTTCAGCATTTCGGCTAGCAATGTGCGAGCGTTTTTAGCTGAAAGGATTACGTGAGCGAACTTTGTCACTTGCCTGTCAATGACGATGAGCCGGCACCGTCAGCAAAGAAGTCATCACGGAAGTGCACCTCCCATTTTACATTAGGACTGCGACCTCGTTTCGGCCACAGCTTTTCATAATCTTCTTCAATGAAGCTGCAGCGGTTGTTCACAACGATTTCACAGGACCAACCTTTTGTAAAAGCGTGTATCATTCGGTGACCCGAGAACTTTCGTTATGTTGCTGTACAAATCGTCAATCGTGCGGCCTTGAAACGTGGGAGTTAACCGAATAAGTTCGCCCATGATGCATCCAATTGCCCAGGTGTCTACTAAAATGCTTTCCTTTTGAGTCTCTTGGCGTGCAAATACCGCGATCGTCGTAATTTCGATTAAGTTTGTAAAGCAACTCGGGAGCATTGTAGAAACGCGTGCCAACTCTCTGTGTCATGCGAGCTGAAGCGTCGACTCGTCGGGACCAGCCCAGGTCAAGAATGGTCACACTCATCGACTCGTCGATGGCGATATTGCTCGGTTTTAGATCCTAAAAGTTTTTTTTGCCCGTGAAACAGTTTTACCCTATGAACCACACCGAGGCGATGCAAGTAAGCAACGCCGTCAAGGATTTGCCACACGATGTTTGAGATTTGATTATGAGACATCCGCTTATTGCTTTCCTAGAAATCGTAACGAGTCGCAAGAAACGGCGCACCACACGATAAGAAAATTACGAATGGGAACATGCAGAGTAGGAAAATGAGTATGGGAACATCCAAATGGGAACCGACATATGCGAATGTCCGTAATTGGAAGTCGTCATGGTGGAAGAGACAATTTAGAATCTTGACCAATGGGAACCGACAAATAAGAACAGGACCGATAAGAACTCGACCTGCTGTTGAGCATGAGGAGTTGAAAATGATGCAAAGAATCGCGCAGCTCTTTCACGAAAGAGATCGCTGGCGGAACTTGGCGAGTTCGGCGGACAACGTGGAGTCTGAAGAAAACAGCTTACGAGACCGCAAGTTACGAGACCGTAGCGCAATTGTCTCAAAAGATTAAGACTGCTGTTAGTTGTCCTTTTAGGACCGCCGTAATAATTCGTGTTTTACACTTCGTCTGTTCTCACTCCTCATTCCTCTTCCATTTTACCCATCTGTTGAAGTTCGCAAACTTGTACGTACGTAAAAGACGGTATCCTCGGTAGCTGGGACAGCTTTTTCTCTGTATCCACTGTCTGTGGACTTGTGCGAGCTGCTGTTTGTTCCCTGTTAGGTCAAGCGCTGCAGCTGTGCGACTGCTAACAACGGCGGCTTTTGCGATTTGCATTTCATTTTTATCCAGCAGCGACCATCGAGAGGCTGAGTTCTTATCGGTCCTGTTCTTATTCATCATGTTCCCATCGGTCGCTTCCAATTAGTTCAATTCTAATTTCGAAAGTTTGCATGTTTCCAGTTCCTTCCCCTTCTTGGTTCTTATTTGCAAATTCCCATTCGCTGATTCTCATATCACGCGTTCTCATTCGTAAATTCCTATCGTGGGATGCGCCCAAGAAACGTCCATACCGAGAATTTCCTACGCACGTCCAGCAGGCTCGCTCCTTTGTATTCTGTGACGTGGTAAAGCTCCACGAAGGTTGCCATCGAGTTATTAGGAGTGAAGATGTCGACTAACTTCAGGATCTGAAAGACATTTGTCCGTTACTCCGTGACAGAACAGGTTCACCCTTGGGTGGTTCAGCGCTTGAAGGAGTCGAACTTCTCGAAAAGCCGCCTTGAAAGCTTTCGCTTTCGCTTCCTTGCATTCGTCCTCATGGAGGTGCTCAAGGTCGTTGAAAGATATCAGAACTTGTTTGATGACAACGGTCCTATTTGTTCGTTTGTCGACTGCTTTTCTGAAAGTTTTCCATTTTTCGAGTCTTTTTTGATTGTGAGTTACAAAATGCCTCTAAAATTTCAAAGATGCCTACACAGTGATTCCTTGGCCACCAGCTGCTAGAAATGCTAAATTGCTGTAATGCAGCGGGAGTGTGAAGAACGTTGCTCCGTTATTTGACTCGACGCGCTAAAAATATTGTCTAGTTAGAAGTCTCAAGAAAAAAACCAACTTGAACGTGAAAATTTTCATTCGGTGGACTCGGTGGCCTTATTTCATCTGAATGGATCATTTTAATAAACGATCAAGAAGCTAACTTGCCTCGTTTATTTGCTGCATCGCCAGTCCGAAGTTCAAAGAGATTGAAATGTGGAAATGCGTGGCGATGGACTACCACACCGCCATCACAAGCAAGGCTTGCACCGATTCCAGAGTCATCAGCTGACATCCCAGACGAGACGAAGGCCGCGTATCGAGCAGTCACTCGCTTGCACTAAAGCTGTGACAGTGAAATCTCTTGTCAATAAAGTGAAATTTTTTCATTAATTTCGACACACTCGCCCTAAATGCATCTAGAATTGTCTGTGAGTCATGCAAGAAAGCCAGTGCTCACTGCCCACTTGACCCTCTATGAAAAATCTTTATAGCTGACCTTTGCCTTATCACAACAGGCAGACGCGTGCTTTCTTTCAAGCGAGGAGGAGGGTATTGGCTACAGAGCTTTAACATTTGGCAAAAATTGGAGAATTCCAACAAGATTTCGCAACTTTGGACTCACCTGCGGAAGAGGCCGACGGAAAGAGCGGCCGGCCACGGGAAGGTCTTTGATAACGAAAAGATCGATTTCGCAATCAAAAAGCTCTCCCCTGGTACACATGCCTCTTCACAAAGATTCGTCTGGAAGTAAACATTTGTAAGCGCACGAGCTTGAAACAATACGGTCGCAAAAGCATTTATGACAGATTCATAGTTTTAGAATGTGAAAAAGTCGAACTGAACGTTGAGTAGAAAGCTCGAATTTTAGAAATCATGTATGGGGAGATATTAGTTCTTCTTGTCGCCAAACACGTCGTTCTTCTTTCCGAATTCCTCCAGAAACCCATAAAGGCGAGCTGCAGAAGAGTTTCTTTTTGTTTGAACGCTGAACCTTTCCATTGTGCCGACTTGAGCTGCCCCTTCTCTAAGCCATTGTCATAGGCTTCCACAACGGCTCTGGCTTCGCTCGTGAAATTTCGCTTCTGTAATTTTGCCACAATTAGGAAATAACGCTCGCGCTTACTTCGGTCTGTGCCCAGGTAGCCAGATATGGGTGGTTGAGACACTGTTCGGCTGTTAAACGGTTCTTGAAGTCGATTTGGAGAATCTTGTCCAAAAGATCTCTTGCGTTTGCGCCTGCAGTTATTGTTGTTGAAAAGCAATAGTTGAGCTCAAACTTGTCGAGGGTGCACTTCCAGCGCCGTCTTCAAAGCACGAATCGGGGAACTGCACGGCTAAATCGACTGGCTGCCGGCCTTTTCGCGCTTCCATTGTGTTTCTGTCTTTCTCAACAAATCTAACAACTGCCTTTTAGGAACTATTCTGCAGCTTACCTGCTGTAGAATTCTGCAGAGCTAGGCGAACCACGGATTTTCGTAATGTTGCTGTAAAGGGCATCGATGGTTTTACCCGCAAAGAGGTGCTTGCCAAGGATGAGTTCACCCATGATACAGCCGAGTGACCAGACATCGACTGAAATATTGGCATGAATTGACAGAATAAGTTGCTTGACCTCTGCCATCGTAATCGTCCTTGAGAGTATAGAGAAGTTCCGGGGCGTTATAGATCATTGTGCCGACTCGTCGTGTGAGCGTGGTCGTGGAATCATTCAGATCAATCCGGCGCGACCAGCCCATGTCAAGGACTGTGATGTGAAGCTGCTCGTTGATGGCGATATTGCCTGGCTTGAGGTCCTAAAATGAATCACCTCGGCTTCAAAGCCTTTAGATAAGAAACACACCCTATGCACAACTTTGCCCCCATGAAGGTAGTTTACGGCGCTGAACAGTTGGAACAAAATATAAGAAATCATTTGATGCTGTAAGTAAGTGTTGTTCTCCTAAATTCATTCTAGCACCAATTCTCTGAATGAACCTTCAGTGTTGCCCGAAGATCGTGAAGGGTTTGTCCAGCAAAAGGTGTAACATGGTAAAGTTCGGAGAATGAGTTCAAATCCGGGTTAGGAGAAAATACGTTGAGAAGATGGAGCAGCTGGAAATTAATTTTTCATCGGAAGAAAAGACTTGCATTGTCATGTTGGAGTGCATTGAGAAGCAAAAGCTCACGAGTGGAGATCTGCAAGAGACGCGCCTGCGCTTTCTCCACATCTTTATCATGCAGCTTTTCCAGTCCCTCGAAGTCAAGAACACTTTTGATCACTACTTTTATCCTTAGAATTTTATCGAAAGCTGTCCTAAAACAAGGGCATTTGTAGCAAAGCAATTCCTTACACGGCAATTCCTTGAGCTCCGCCACCGAGGTAATCGATTTGAGCATAGCGTTTTGGCAGAACGAAGACTTTCGTTTTCGGTTTCGATTTGTTTTCCGAATCCGGAATTTTTATTTTCTTTAAAGCAACTCAGTAACGGTCAAAAGAGACGACATACGACGCTGTCGAAACGGCTTGCATACGATTCCGGGCTGGTTTTCTCAGAAAATAAGAGCTCCGTTTCTAAAAATTGCGCAACATGCCATCGTCTTCGAAACACACTCACCAGATTTTTCGACTCTTAAAAATCTTGCAATAAGGTTGAAAATTCGAAGAAAGGCTTCCAAAACGGGCGGCCTAGGCCGTGACAGCCGGCCACTTCCGTAGCCAGAATCGGCCATGATTTTTCTCCCTTTTCCTGCAATACGCATAAAAACCGATTTACTAGTCTTTTCAACAAAGAAAACAATGCCGCACGAAATGCATAGAGAAACAACAATAGCGTTATTCTGCTGAAAAAGGAGAAAATGGTGAGGAAAGAAGGGAGAGAGTGCGAAGCGGCGGCGAGTCGCTGGTGTGACCAGAGTGATAAGCAGCGTCTTGCCGCGCCCATCTCTAGGGACTTCTCATAAGGACAATGCAACTTCGACGAAGCAAGTTTTTGTAAACATTCGTAACTAGGGCTGCTAATCGACAGCTTTTCAGATAATCGACAACTTTCATACGCGAACTGGAATATGTGCTGTTGGGTCATCTTAAAGTGAAAAAGAAGGAGAAGGGTCAGAGAAGCGCTGCGTCGGTTTCAGAAGTGTTGGAGTTCGCCGGCACAGAATAGGTCTGAGTGAGTCATTCCCATCCTGTGCCGAAATCAATTCTTCGATGCGCTCTCGATCGATTTGACAAAGCTGAAGAGTTCATCTAGACGCTCTTTGAGCAAATGTTTGCGCATCTTCACCTTTCCATTGTGCAGCAGGACGCTTAGTTTCACTCTCGTACTCATGGGCAAGAAGTTCTTCTTCTTTGCCAATTTCGTCCTTCTAAAAGCGGACTCATTGTTGCTTTTACAGGATCAAGTAATAGACTGGCCTTTGGTTTTCCCCAGTGACTCAAATAGGCATGATTAAGACATTGTTCTGCTGTCCAGCGTTTCATGAAATCGATTTTCAGCATGTTTTCCAATAAAGAGCGAGCATTTTTGGCTGAAAATGTCGTGAAATAATTCGTTCTTAAGATGCCTGTTAAGGATTCTTTTCCGGCACCGTCAGAGAAGAAATCGTCACGAAAGTGTTGATCCCATTTTTCGTTTGGTTTACGACCTCGCTTGGGCTCTATTTTTTCACGATCTTCTTGAACAAACCTAAAACTCTGCCTCGTCTATTCGTTCAGTCGAACCGTTTGTAGAAACTGCTGTCACTTGGTGAACCGAGAATCTTGGTCATGTTACTGTACAAGTCGTCAATGGTTCGCCCTTGAAAGGTATAGTTGAGCCGGATTAGTTCGCCGAAGATGCAACCAATTGCCCAGATGTCGACTAAAATCTCAAGTGTGAGCCTGCTTGCCAGCTCTGAGACCTCGTTTGTCGTAGTTCTCATTCATCTGGTACAACAACTCCGGAGCGTTGTAAAGCCGTGTGCCAACTCGTTGTGTTAGTCGAGCCGAAGTATCGACTCTCCTCGACCAACCGTAGTCAAGGATCGTTACTTGCATCTTTTCGTCAATCGCAATATTGCTTGGTTTTAGATCCTTGAAGAAATTTGTTTTCATTTTACCAAAACTTTCCAACCCTGTGGGCAATGTTCATCTGGTGCAAGTAGGAAATACCGTCAACGATCTGACGCACAATTGTTGAGATTTGATTGTGACTCATCCGCGAGGCAGCTTCCTAAAATAAAACTTCAGTGATATTTTTTGGTGTTCAATTGCACCACATATTTCCTGCGAACGTCTTGAAGGCTTGTTCCTCGATACTCGGTAGCATGGTACAGCTCACGAAAAGTGCCCACAGCGTCGCTAGTCGTGAAGATGTCGATAATTTTAAGAAACTATTAATTTTTCTGTTTGACTCTTTTGTTGTACCCGAGGATGGTTTAGTTTTTGAAGAAGCTTGACTTCACGCAGAGTAGCCTTCAGTGCTCTCGCCTTAGCTTCTTCACATTCTTCATCATGCAGATGATCGAGGTCCTTGAAAGAGATGTCGACCTTCTTGATGACGACTAGTTGGTTAGTAACATTATCAGTTGATTTGCTAAATTTCTCTTTCAAGTACGTTTTCCAGTATCACACACGCTATTTTATTCGAATGAAAGCTAAATGAAACCTACGCGGTCACTCCTTGGCCTCCAGATGCGAGAAAACTCAAACCGATGTATCGCAGCAGCACCGTGAAGAATGAAATCCCGTTGCTTGTTTCTACAGGCTAAATTTCAGAATAATGTTCGTCAATTCACGAAATGATATTCAAACCTCAACGTGGTAATCGGAATTCGGTGCCAGCGGCGCTGTGTGTTCTTCAAGATTCAAATTAGCAAGAACACAAAACAAGATTGCCTTTTTTCTTATCCTTAGGTTGTCTTTGTAGTGCAAACAGATTTAAGCCGCCATGAAACGCTGGCCGCCAGCCAGTCGCGGGACCACCATCGGACATGATGCTCTCGCCGACCCCGGAATCATTAGCTGATTGGGCCATCTGATGATGAGCCGAAGAGCGTTGCTTATTGTGCGAGCCACCTAACACTGAAAGAAATTCACTGCTTCAAGGTTCACTAATAGAGCGGCACGACACACATGAACATTGTAAATTTCGACACAGAATTTCCGTAGAAGTAAGAGTGCGAGGAGGGAAAAGGTAAGGTCCTCAGTGGAAGAATCCCGTCGCTCGCTTGTCCTGATAGCATCGATTTCGCAACCACTCTGCCACGTGATAGCGCGCTGTCTTCATGCTGTCATAGGATGGCGAGAAAAGAAGATTTCGCCCTCTTTACAATTTCCACCTACAAAGAGTCTTCCGGCACGACAAAGTGAAAATCGGCCGTCTTCCTCTTCTCGCTTCCCGCTTCGTGCCGTAATGACTTGCTATAAAATGAATCACAAAGACACGCCGAGGAATATTTGAGGTCATAATGCCGATCGAACTGTCGGCGTCGACTGATAAAGGATGAATGGTTTCCCAGCTATGGCTAGCAGACATTGGCTTTTTGCGCTTTCCCGCGATCCAGTATAGCCCTTCCAGGAAGTGCTGTTTGCTTGCCGCGGACGGGGGCTTGGCCACAAAACCCCCCTACCCCCCCCCCCCCCCCCCGCAGCTTTGACCTACTCCGTCCTCTTTAGAAACTTCTTCCTTTTCTTCATGCGATTCAACTTCTTCATCCCCTTTCGCAGCCTGCTCAGCCAGCTGTACGTCTTCCCGGCCTATCTTCCTTCTTCCATCTAAGCTTTACCTGGTCTTCTCTCTTTAGAAAGCTCGGCTTGTTTTCAGGCCATCCAGCTTCTTCATTCTGTTCCCCAACCACCTTCACTGAGCTATACTATTCCCTTGATCATTTCCTTTTAAGCGTCATCTTGGCTTACCCACCTTCTCTCAGCTTTCCGATTTGTGTTTTAAGATTTTAGTAGAGTGTGGAGAGGCGATCAGTATGTGCCATTGAACACCCTCAAAACCACTAGTAATGCACAATAATGAGCAATCTCGAAATGACTCCTCGCAGCTGCCGCAGCTGCCTCCTTTGCCAGGCCTTGAACAAAACGTTCGCGCTCTTACAGGAAACATCTAGTATTCTGAAACGCATGCATAACAACACCTTTCTAATGAAGGAAAAAGCAATGTATCAAAGTGAGTTCAATTTTACGATTTTGAAGTTCTACATTGAATTGCAGTTTCATTACCAGCAAATGATTACGACGCAGCGCGCTGTACAATCAAAATTCTGAAACGGAAAGGAAACTTTGGCCGCATTCATCGCATGTGAGTTAACATTCGCGACGGAAAAAGAAAATATAGAACTGCTTGTGGAACGGCAGTTAAGGAGCTTAAAAGTTTCTCGCTTAGAGATGAAGAGAACTTAGAGGTGAATTACAAACGCGAACTAGCTCAACTGACTGAGTTCCGCCACCGCAATCTTCTCTCATATTATCGTTACTGGACGGGCGTTGTAGACTTAAATGAAACGTATATATATTTTTTAGAGAGACACTAGAAAATACACGTTTGTGGAAATGGAATACTGCACTGGTCGTAGCCTGAGAGACGCTATTAAGTCAAAAGCGTTTTATGACAACAAATCCAAAGCGTTTGATATGATTGTTGGAATCCTGCGTGCTCTTGAGTATTTGCACGGGCGAGAACTTATTCACGGAAATTTAAAGCCAGTAAGATTATCTGCTCGCCAATGACTTTTAAAGGAAAACATTTTGTTGACAAACGAACATCTAGTAAAAGTGGCCGACTCTGGGCCGGCCAAAATGAGTGGATTATCAGCTTCTCAGTTTCAAAAGTACATTGCACCGGAAGTTGTCGATAATGTCGTCACTTCGACAGCAGATATTTTCAGGTGCGTCTTTCAAAACAGAAAGCATTGTTTGAAGTTCCGGAATTATTTTCTTCGAGCTTCTTCTGTCTACTGCTGGTGATCGTACGGTTGAAATGACTACTGTTGTCAGTGAATTCGTGCAGAAGGTAGAAAAATATTTTTTGCCACGTACTGGCAAAAAAATGTTGTTTGGGCGATGTTGGGATTTCTCGGGTGACACTGGGCCTCACCAGTTCCGGTTTGATTCAAATCCTCGCCCCCAAATCGGGCGACCAACAGATAAAGCACGAGAAAA
>JAQIXL010001245.1:0-19472 GCA_034700245.1 Poikilolaimus oxycercus
CGTGAGGCAATGAACAACCGTACCGATCGCCTACTCACCGTCGCCAACTTTAGCGACTTTGAATCTGCGTTTCGTCGGATTTGTCGTGCGTTTTTATTTTTGTGAACTTGCAAAACATTCAGCCGATGTCTTTACTCGACTTGAACTACCAGCACGTAAGTGAATGCCTTATCAACAGTCTAAACCTTGTTCTTTCCGTTGTTCGCCCTGAAAGCACTTCAACACTGAAAGGTTCGTCTTCCTTATACGAATAGCTTTTAAGCCTGCAACCGTGGCGTCGACCTGGTCCTTCTCTTCGACAATTCGAAAGGAATATCAAACGACACTTACGCCGTCTGCCATCTTCTAGAAAAGCGAAGACCTGTTTAGACATTCAATCGGAATGCAGCAAAATTTGTAAACCGTCTCACAGTCGGATCGAAACCAAACGTGAAACCTAGCATGCCTAGGATCACACTTTTCAGGAAGTTCAAGTTGCTCTACAGACAGCTTCGCCCATCAAATTGCATTTTAATTTCTTTGAGCATAACAGAACCACACTTTTAAACGAAATCCAAGCGCCACCACCAAAGTCTCTCTCGACGAACCCTGACTTTGCCGGTCTGCTTCATGACGTCAGAGAAAATGTAAGAACTAGGAGTGAGGGAATGAGTTTCAGCTTCTTCTCTCCGATTTCGGCTGGCGTGAGAACCAGAAAGGCGTCAAAACGGTCACGGTGCTTTTCACCGACAAGAAAAGCCTCAATGAAGACAAGAACGTCGACACAATAAAAACGGTGAGTAACGAACGAAGAACACAATGAACTAAAAAGAGTTTAGCGTGTTAAAGAACTGCGCAACGTCTCAGACTTTTACCTCGTTGATGTCGATGACGGTAAGCGCGTTATTCCCTGTTCTGACTGAACTTCAGTGTTCAGACAGTTCGACAACCCCTAATAACGCTCGCTCGATTGCCGGCGACAAGTTCTTCAAACCACTCAAGCGCCTCGATGAAATCTACGAAGCTTTCGGCTGTTCCTTGTGAAAATAAGGCACTCTCATCGGATAAAAGAGAAATTGCAAACAAAACAATGTCCCAAAGTTTAATGGACATCTTTCAAGGACACAACAATGCAGGCATAACCAAGTTGATGGCCGTTTCAATCACTGGGGTCAAAGGAATGAAGCAGAACCAGGAAGAAACAAGAGTTTGCACAGCCGCATCGAGGAACGACGAGGTTCCATCTGGCTGACACATGAATGTTACTGTCGGGCCCGTGTCTTTCACACAAAGATCGAGGGTCCTCACGATCCACGCATCCAGTTGAAAGCCGAGCAACATCGGGCATTGGTAAATGTACTCCACGCATCCATTTGCTCCAACTGCTTGAGTGAGACATGTGCCCGGCGGAATGCAAAGCACATTCTGCAAGAAAGCTTTAGCAATAACGTCGTTCTCGTAGTTACAATACAAAAGAAGCGATCAGGCAAAGCCTTCCCTCTTCCGTCTCCTCCCCTTCCCTCCCTCCCTTCGAATAAACTCTCTCAATGCCAAAACTCACAAGAATGTCATCCAGAGTCGGACATAGACCAGAAAGACCAGCGATGCCCATAATCGAGGTGCAGAGAGCGATGTCAAAAGGAACCGTGCAGTCGCAGGCTGCAAACTCCACACGTGGGACAGTGGTTTCTCAGAAAGGATGCAACTTGGCAAATTGTGGGTTCTCAAAGACTACTCACGTGTAGTTGTTGTCGTCGTGCTCGTACTCGTCGATGTCGAAGTTGACGTTGACGTTGAAGTCGTCGTCGAAGTACTCGTGCTAGTGCTGATGCTTGTGGTCGTCGGAGTCGTCGTCGTCTTCTTGATTGTTGTCTTTGATCCAGACGAAGTAGTCATGCTTCCGCCGCCGCCTCCGCCCCCACCATTAGGTGTAGCAAAGCAACCGTCGAGTAGAGGAATCAAACTAGTCAGAATGAAGATGGAGAACAGCATGGAAGAGAACACTCTCAGCGCCATGAAAAGACTCCGAATGAAAAGACTTTGAGTGAAACGTTGAAATTAGAGAAATGGGACAAATGAAAAGGGCATCAGGGCGAAGGAAGGAAGAACGGAGAGCAACGCGATCACACACTGGGTCGACGGTGCAGACCTTAGGTGCGACGACAGCACCGAGTCTTATGTCCCACGCCGTCACAGTCGTCTCTTCGTTGAAGTCAATTTTCGGCCTTTCAAATTGTCCCGGTTGATTTCGAAGACTGATTGATAGTCAGTAGTGGTGAGTCGAAAAAGATCTTCTCTGGGAAATTCTGGCCCTCTCATCGCATTCAAACAGCAGCCTGCTTGTCACTGCAGTCAAATTTAGAGATCGGCAACTTCTGGAGAGCAAAGAAGAAGTAAAAGCCAACACCATGAGACTCCACTACACCGACCTTTCTGCTTCGAGGCTATAACCTCCCTCATAAACCATTCCCCATTGCTATCAGCGTTTGCTTCTTCATTGAGTGCCAAGTTCCGCGTCAAAGCCTCGTGTTGCCTTTTCGGCACCAAAGTTTTTCTCCCTCAAATAGGCAACGTCATTTTGAACCCTCGGCGCAGAAGCTTTCTGAAAGTCGAAGCGAAGCCGGCCTTGGCTCGCCCTTAGGCCAGCCACGCATCATGCTTTATCCTGTTTTGGCTCGCGCTTCGTCGCGGCGGCGCGGCCTCCCACTTCCATGCGAGGAGGCGGCGGCTCTCGGAGCCCGTCCTAATTCCTCTTTCCTCTCTGGCCCATCCCTCTCCTTCTCCTTCCTTGAGCTTTCAACTAGCATCCGCGAAGTCCAGAGAGTCGTTTTTTTCTGTCCTCGTTCTGCTTCTTCTTCGGGAAGAAGCCAATTTCGGCGCATTCCAAAAACGTGCGTTTTCTCTTGGTGACGCTTGAAGAGGTTCTTCTTCCTGCAGACTCTATTGTTCTCGTTTTGAGGCCTCTTCAAAGGAATCAGAATGGCATGCAAGACGTGTCCAAGTTCTGCTTCAACCCCAAAATTAGCCTCGTTTTGCGGGTGTGAAAGTGAGCGCGTTCTCGCTCGCGCTAACCATCGGGCCTGTGGCGCAACGGTAGCGCGTCTGACTCCAGATCAGAAGGTTGCGTGTTGACATCTCCTGGGGTTCATGGGACCTTTCGTGCCTAGAAGACCCACCAATTGACGTCAAAGCGGCGAATTGTTCACATTCGTGCTTGTTTACTTGTGCACCTTCGGGTTCGAGAAAAATTTTTGTCGTTGTATAGGAATCGTGAAACTGTTAGGTCAACATCTTCTAACTTCTAAATGGACGTTTTCACTGAATGGCTTCGGCGCTTCCAGAAAGCACAGAGATGTGGGAAGCGTGGAAGCGTGCTTTGGGGCGCTGGCATCGACGACTAAGAAATTGTTAGTGGAAGCGAAAGGCGACGTATCAAGAGCTCAAACATGATGTTCAAATGCAGTGGAAGCTGAAATTGCGCTTCATGGTTTCACAGGAAAACCAAGAGAGAAACAATCATCGAGGTGTCAAGACGGGTGTGTTCCAGTGGGAGCTCAGTCCACTTTCGAAACATGTTTTTTCAAGCTAGCTGAACAGGAATTTATTCATTCAACCTTAGATAGATTCATTGATATACGGAGAACATCTCGATCAGAGCCAAACCTGAGGATAACTTAGCAACAACCAGATTGAACAAAGAGATAAAAACAGCACCAGGCCATAACAAACAAATGAAACAACTCAACCCAAACCTCGGGGAGACAGAAACAAACAACAAGAAAGCCAACAATCAACTTACAATTAGCAATAAAAACAATTCTACAACCAAGATTTGATAAAGAAAGTGAGACCCGTGAAATGAGAAAAGATGAGACGAGGTCTCATCGCGTGGGAAGCGTGCAGACCCTTTCGACAATTGCATCCAACTCCGAAGCATAGTCTTGAGATTGGACACCGAGCCCTTCGACCTTCTTAGCCAGACAAGAAGCTTTCTTCCAGTCCGAGTTGACAAACGGCTTGACGACGGAATCAATAAGCAACTCGAAAATCGAGCGGGCATCGAAACTGAAGTTAAAGGTTTCAACAAGCCCGTTTCAACGAACCGTTTCTGAAGAAATATGGCTTGTGCATCTTGAACTAGAGTCTTTGACGAGAAGACTTCAGCGACCTCCAACTCTTGAAGAATGCAGAAGCATCGGCCCTTGTATACGGGCGAACAGCCGTCACAACTGAACATGAAATGGGAGTAAATCCAGTAAACAGAAAACTTACCGAGTCTCCTGTGTAAGGGGCAGGTGGAAATTTTCGAAGACGAGCTGCCTCCGATGACTGTGATTCGCCTTCTTACTTCGATGTTGAGCGAAGTTGAGGTATCCTTCACACGTAAATGAGCAATCTAAAACTCGAAGGTGAGAGTGAACTCGCGACCAGAAATCTCACCATTGCATCTGTACTGGATATGCTGAGAAGTACAATGAACCTCGTACGTCTTCAAGTTGAAAGTCTTCGTCGGACATCTCACACACTTGTACACACCGTCTCTGTCATTCTTCTGATGCAATTTGAAGTGACTCGTGAATTCTGCTAGCGGAATTTTTCCTTGTATGCCACATTTCGTGAACGGGCAAACAACGCCGTCCTTGACTTCTTCGTAAAGCCTAAATTGGAAATAGATGAAATACTCAAGTGGAAGACCTACAGGAACGGAGAGCGAATGGTATTGGGCTTCGGAAAGACGACCTTGATATTCCTCACGGCCTCGTAGTCGATTGTCTCACGTGAATCGCATTCGAACTGCAACGAAATAGTGAACTAGTATATTGTAGTTGAAGGCGAACCCGAAACTGTGTCGGCCTTTGTCTCGCCGTTTCATATGCCTTGTGAATTCGACGTGTAAGAAAATCTTCGAAGTACTTCTCGCCACGTTTTTGTAGGCGACCGCAGCCGTTGGGATCCCGTTCCATCCAATTCTTCACGTCCTTTGCCCACTCGAACTTCTTCTCCAGCAGACTTCGAACTAAAACTCTCGGTTATTAATCCGTAACGTGAATCCTACGAGTCTTCTTTTCAGTCTCCGTAAATCCGCGGTAGACTCCACTTTGCACAAGTGTCCATAATGGCGCAAAAGTTCTTGCTTGCGCTTTTCCTCTCAATTCGGGCGACTGAATGCAAGGATTGTGCAAGAGACGAATGTACTGCAACCGTGAAATTTCAAGTTTTAAAAACGACTAACACTGCGAACAGCTCTTGACTGCCACGAGGTGTTCTCAATCATCTCGGAAACGATATCCGCCAAGGAATTCGATGGCTTTCGGGCACTTATTTCCGCTGCAGTGTTTAGTGCGAATCCCTAAAGCAGCTTTCATGATTTCGATAAAAAGAAACGAACACGTCGACCGCTTCGCCCGCAGAGAAGCGTATTCGGAACTTGGAGAAGAGATCCTATGCGTCGCCACATAGTTTCATCTTGAGCCAAAGGCAAAGTGAACTGAAAAGTCGTTGCACATAAGCGAACCGCTCACATTCGGTGTCAGCTCGTTGTCGAGAGAGACAAAGAGAGGCTCATCCTTCATGCCCTTTCTCACACGAATGTTCCAACCTTCTTCGAGTTGCTCCCATTCGAGGGCCCCTCTGCATTGACAGAGAAGGAGCATATAAAAGGCCGCGCCTCGGACACCTCGAGATGTTGTAATCTCTTCAAAGCGTCTGCAGTTTGAGAATGAGAAACCAAAATGCTATGGTCTTACTTGTTCAAGGCATTCGATACACTCTTCTCCTGCGTTATCGTGATGAAAACCTTTAACTCACGAGAGCAAAGTCTGAAAGACTTTCGTATTTTAGAAACGCATAAAACTTACACAAATTCGACATCGCCGAGCTTAAGTCCAAAGAACCCATTCTTATGCGCGTGAATAGCCAGAATAGAAGAAATTCTGAGACCAGTCTCCGCAATCAGAGCCGCATAGGCAAGTGCTGAAGCAAAAGTTCAACGATTCAAAACATCCTGTACCTTGTAACTGCGCATAGCTTTGAATTGTGGCTAGCCGACTAGAAATGAAATGGACGTCTGAGATTGTGAAAGGGAGACAGGGAAGTCGTCGAGTAACGCCGTCCGATCGTAATAGAGAATCCAACAATCTCGACTGGAATAGACGATCCTCGCCCGATAACGACGTTCGAATGCCAAGCATTTGAAACTGCAAGAATGAAGAGGATGAAGACAATGACTTACCCCTCGAAAGAGATTAAAGAGCATTGAAATGTGACTCGACGGATTCAACGGTTGCTTCTTTCCATTCTCATCCAGCTTCAAGCGGCCTCGCTTGGTCAAATACTTCGAGAAGGAATCGATGGCTTCAGGCACGAGACTGGCATTCTCGACTACGTTCCGAATGTGTAACCGCTGAGGAATATCACCCATCTCAACCGCCAGTGAATATGTCGTCAAAGCGCTGCTCGCTCTTGTCGCCTGAAAACTGAGCGTCTTTTTTGAATGATCTCGCACCGTCAACGTGCTTAGAGACGTCGTGTATCCAACTCCATCTTCTTGAGACGAGATTTCTAAACATCACACTCGGTTGAGGAAACGGAAGTTTTACCATTTGCACGTTCTTTAATGTAATCCAGAGTGGCCTGCGTTTTCTCACAAACCGCAGCTTCCGAGGCGTACTCATCGTCGTCAGATTCCTCATCCTCACTTGAATCCTTTCCAGCGGACACACCTGAAATAGGCTTATGGGCGAAGAGGAAAAGTATTACCTAGCGTTTTTGCGGCTAGAAGGAGACCATACTGCAAATCCTTCGACCGCTTTCCTGCCTCTGCGAAAGCTTTTTGTCTTCGAAGTCGATTAGTTTCGTCGAGCTGCGGTCGCACGCATTTGTTGGCGACCATTCCGAAAGTTTCCGCGTCTTCAATTGCTGAGTCCCCTAAAACGACAATGTTGTGAAGGACGAGAACGTCTACAAGCGTACCTCCAAAGTTATTCCTATGCGAGTCGCCAAAGATAGAGCCAACTTCGTCTGCCGACATAAATTCAAGGAGCTGCATTCTCAGCAGATGACTGTTGTCATTCTCAAGGGGATCCACCGAATTCTCTGACGAAGTTGAGTCGACAGAGGGTGATACTCTCTACATTTCCATGTCATCAGCGGATAGGAAAGTGTACCTTGGAAGAGACGACCTTCTTCGAAACATAGAGTTCCTTTGAGACGGTAGTTGACAAGGCCGGTTGCTCATTATTATTCTTCACTTTCTTAGCCGGCTTCTGACATAGAACAATTACAAAGCGAGAAGGCGAAACTCACCGAACTGGAAGCAATACCAATTTCCTTTCGAGGACGCTTGCGTGTCGACAGTAAGAGGCCATCATCATTTTTCTCTTTCATTGTGCATGAGCAAAGATTGAAAAGTTACCTGAAATGCATTGAAAGGGAAGGCCACTCATGAAATGTAACCAAACAGCGGTCAATCGACCTCTCAATACAAACTTTCACTCTTCTTCACATAACTCTTTATGCGCCAAACTTATGAGAAACTAGATGAAGATTGTAATTTAAGAATAGTCTGCAAGACGAGCATCTGTCCTGTCGATTCCCACGACATCTTCACTTCGTGATGCCCGTTCATTCGTAGAAGTCAGAAATCACGAGTCCGCCTGCACATTGCGGTTTTCGGAAATCTACAACAAAGCAAGTAATTCTCATGGCAAAAAGTTTGAAACCATTAGTATTTGTCGCAGGAGACATTCGGCCTCTTCGAGAACACGGAATGAGATTTCAAGATCCTTTAGAGAGACGCTCAGACGACGCACCAAAAAGGCTCGAAGAGGACTGCATAATGAAACATTAATCAAATTGAAGTGCCTTACATTTCCGTCTTGAGGAGTGTCGCTGCAACTCGGGCTTTGTTTTCAATCGATCCGAAAACGGCTCGGATTGTCTCTTCACGAGTGATGCAACCAGCATCACCCTTGTAAAACGTCTCACAAGACGAGCATCTGAAAGTCAAGTGAAAGTCTCGACATGGTCTTACCGCAAAACAGCGACCGGTAGTGTCACATGAATAAAGAATTGATTATCGACAGAATGCCCTGTTAACTCCGAATGCTCTTTCATGGCCGCTCGTCCAACCGTCGACGTCTCACAATCTAGAAGATATTCAGAAGATTCATACAGCGTAATTCTTTCAAACCTGGGCACGTAGCTAGCACGTGTAGGGCGGAGTTGTGCTTCCGGAACTGCTCGTGCCCGTAGATTCTCTCTCTGCAGACTCGGCAGAAGTACCACTGCCCGGTCTCACGATGAGATTTCCGAATGTGTGCAACCAAGTCGTATGGAGAGAATCGGATTTCGTTTGGGCAATCGACGACGGCGCATGAGGCACCCGCCGCCGGAACGTCAGATGAAAAACTAATAATTTTTGTGAATCAAAACTTGAGCGACTTACGTTATTGGAAGTTGTGCTCCGTACTGACTGGGCAGTGCAACAGAAATTGAACGAAGCGCGTCCACGTCCACTCTCTCACCGGGAATGTTGTAATACTGTAAAAAAGTTTACAGGAGAAGTTTGATTAACCTCGTACTCTCTTGTCTTCTCTCGACATTCCTTGAGAGCCTTTTCGAGTCGCTTGTACATCATGTGCATAACAACGACGTCCGCCTTACGATTTGAATGATTAAGCGGTGCGACGAAACTTGAAGATCGTCGTTGCCGTTTCCATCCGAATTTATTTTCGACAGCTGCATATACTGAAAAAGCATTCAAACAAAAGCCACGAACAAACATTTTCCGAGCTTCTTCGGGTCCGGTTTTTGGAAGTAGCCTCTGTCAACAAGAATCCACAAAGGAATCACAGTCCACATCTGCGGTCTCTGTCCAAGGGCAAAATCGCTCGTTTTTTCTCTCTCAAGAGGCCTCAGATACTGCAAGACTTTTCGCAATGTTGAGAAACACTTACTGCTCTAACGGCCTTTGAAGACCATTCATCGAGCTCCTTTAGGCGATCGATAATTTCCGTCCTTGATATGTGCGGTATGATGGAAGACCAATGTAGGGCCTTCTCAACTGCGAATCCCTAGACCAGCGAAATTGAAAGAAAAGTTTTGTTCTCACACTGCGACCGCTGCGACCGCTAAGAGTCTGCGCTGGCAATCCAAATTCGTCCGCGAACACAGCCCAGTACATTCCATCACTATTCTCGGCGACCGACGGCTGCAGAAAAGTTCCAAAAGGTTTCTTTAAAAACATTTGCACCAACCATTGGTATGCCCGCTCGATTGATCCTGACGAACAGGGCTTCATTTTCGTGCTCCTTCCTGATCCGAATTTGCCACGAGCCATCGACTTTGTTCCACTCCAACCGGTTTCTTGCTTGCAGCATTGTCACAAGCAGCGTCGCTGCTCCTCGACATCCAGTTCTTGTAGTGACGACGACATCCCGTCTAAAATTTCTCGTTCACCAAAACTATGTGGTGACTCACTCATGCCTGATATTTGTCTCAGACTTTTCGTGATGAATGCGCAAGGAAACTTCTAGTTCGCCGTCAGCGCCAATTCTAAACCTTGTTTGTTGTAACATCGGAAACTACCTGATATTCACATCTTTTAGCAGAATCGCGTAGTTCATTACGACTTTTCCAAAGCGAGCATTGAGAATGGACGACACCCGCAGTCCTGTTTCCGTTACAAGCGCAACAAACGCGAAGGCTGAGAAGATTTAGACTTCTTCTTATAATTTAAATAAAACCTTGAAGTCGTCTATAAGTTTGAAATACCGGCTGCTTTGCCAGTCGATATCGCACATCCCAGATGCAAACCGGACGTCGAGTTATTTGAGACTGTGGAGGGGCGCCGAGACTTCTCATGAGCGCCTTGGTCAAATTCTCCGTCCCAATAGCATTCTTCAAGGTCTTCTTTGCTTCGATCAAACCGAGAGCTTTCATCTGAAGCGTTTCAATCAGAAAACAATCTTACGCCTGTGAATAGGCTGCAAGCCTTCGAAACAATTGAATTTGCTGAGAGCTTTTGAGCAGACTTTTGATGCTTTCCGCACTGAGTGAGATGTCTTGCAAAGGCTTCGATTCCATTAATGGCGCGCTCTGGATGCTCTTCTATTTCGGCTAGCGACAGACTCGAATCGATGACTCCTCTTGCCACGGCAACAACGTACTGCGCTAAGCTATACCCGCAAGACCGTAGCTGCAAGCAGTCTATATAAAAAGCTCAAATTCAACTCACAGTCGCCTCTCCGAGAGACGCCGCATAAGAAGTAACATTCATTCTTGCAATCTGACCTAAATTGTTCTCTGTTAGTCTACGAATGACTGCATAAAACCTTCAGTCAGATTCTTCACCAATTGCACATCCTTGCTCGCTTTTTCTTTCACTTCTTCTATTCTGTGCTTAAGAGAACTGACTTCATTCGACGTTACTTCATCGTCTTCGTCCTTCCCATAACCTATGAGACTGTAGTTAGAACTCTCTAATGCAGCTCACCGAGGGTCAAGGCTACGACAGCTGCCTTTATTTGGGCCTCGTGACTTCCCGAAAAGCAGTTGTTGAAAACTTTCGCCTTGAGAGATGCACTGGATAGTATTGAAGTCGGCAGACGGGCAGCAGTGAACTCGGCAAACTCCTCAACAGTCGCCGCATTCTCTTGTCCCGCTGAAAACACTCCATTTGTAAAAAAAAAGAGTTAGCGAACCGTTTCTAGCAACGTCGTTTTCAAACTCTTCGAGGGCAGCCATGTCTTCGTCAGACAAATCTCCATCCTGAATTTCAAGTTCAGTCTTTCCCCACGAGTGAAACCTCTTGAGATACTGCCGCTCGGCTTCGATGGCTGCCGAAGTCCTCGAACGACTCATCACTGGAGGACGATTCCTCTTCGAAGATACATTCCGTTTCGGCAGTTTGTACACGGAGATTATTGTCCTCGGTATCTTAAACTAGCTTTAGAAATCGTCTTTGCAGGAAACCTTCCAAACGATGTGCCTTTGCCATCGTTGTGGCACCTGAAGACGTTAACATTCTTGTTTCCTTCTCTTCATAACATTCATTTGAGATCCTTACATTTGACCGTTGCACTGAAAGTTCATTACTAAATACAAAATCATTTAGCGCCCAGACCTCGGCTATCGGACTTTGTTCCTTCCTTCTGAACTCTCCCAGAATGTTCCTTAGGCTGACAAGGGAAGGACACTTTCTTCCCCCCGGCTTTTGAAACGGGACCAGGACCCCTAGATGCAGTTTTTCACGCTGATTCCGAATCTGTTTTTAGTTTTTGCGGAGTCCCCCTGGTTGGCGAGATATGGAGGATTTGAGTTTGGCTCTCGTTTGACTCTCGAGGTCATGAGGATTGTCCAGAGTGCTCAAGAATGTGGTGCTGTGGTGTAGAGGTAACGCTGCAGGTTAGGAAACTTTTGGTCCAGGTTCGACTCCCGTGAGGTCGAAGTTTTTTGCTGGCTCTTTTCAAACGGTTTTTGCGTCAGTTTTGTACTTCAAAGTGTTTTTTTCGAATCCCTTGATCGAGCGACAGAGACTCTCAAAGATTTTAGTGAACCTTTTTCCTGTGTCTCCTCGTCATCGTCCCTTTAAGGCGCCTATTCATCCTCGCTTCATAAGTCACTCCCCGCTCCCAGCTGTCGCGATGAGTTTTTCTGCGCCAGCCGCAGTCCCCTTTCGTCTCTTCTGCGGTGATGTTCTCCGCTTCTCATGGTGAGACAATTGTTAAACTGATTCTTTCAGGTTGGATCAATTCGTTCAAGAAGAAATACGGTATTTGTAGCCGCCGGATAACAACCTTCGTCAGTAAGAAGAACTTGGTGGATCGTCCCAATATCGAGAAGGAAGCTGTCGAGTTCGTCGCCAACATTCGTCGAGAGATTGCCGCTCTGGGATTTTCGCCGAGTCAGGTCGCCAATGCTGATCAGAGCGGCTTCCTCAAAGAGATGCACTCGGCGCGGTCTCTCGCTCCTGTTGGAATTCGGAAAGTGATTCGCGCTGTGCAATCGATGTCGGCAACCACTCACAGCTATACGATCATGCCCACTATCTACATGGATGGATCACTCGCCTACAAGTTGCTGGTGGTGTTGCAAGAGACTCGAGGCGAATTTCCCCAGAGAATCAAGATGTTCAAGGCAAAAAACCTCATTGTGAAAGCCGCCAGTACGCACATCATGACCAAGGCGCTGATGTTGGAGTGGGTCGAGGAATGCTTCTCAAATGAGACCTTGCTTATCGTCGACAGCTGGCCGGCTTTCAAAGATCATCAAGCCATGAAGAACGCCGCTCCAGCTGCCAATTTCGAAGTTCGAAACATCCCAGCTGGCGCAACCTCCATCATTCAACCTCTGGATGTTTTTTTCTTCAGGCTCTTCAAGGACTTTGTGCGAAAAATTCACAACCACGTGAACCTGAACGAAATTGATTTTCCTCTGTTCCAGCGAAACAACATTCTCAAGGTTTCTTGTTGCATTAATGTTTCTCACTTGACCTGCAGGTCCTCTCGCAAACCTACTTCGCGTTCTGCGCTCCTCGCTTCCGTAATTGTGTGAAGTACGCGTGGAAATCTGCCGGCTACACGGACGATCACCCAGCGCCCTTCTTGACTCCGTCCCAATACTGCTTCCCTCCTGGTCTTGCCGACCCTTGCCAGAATCCAAAAGGCTGCAGTGACCTCGCGTTCATTCGTTGTGCTAACTGCGAGCAATACTTCTGCTTTGAACATTTCGTTGGTTCAAATGACAAAAAAGGTGTATTCCACGAATGTTAGCTAAATTTCGGCCACAAATATTTTACTCTCCTTGCAAGACTCCTTTCTCCATAACTTACACATACTTGCGAATAAACTGTATCTGCTAGAGAAGCTGGAGACAGCAGAAGAGACAAACGGGAACTGCCGGGGACGACTGACGGAGAAAAAACTGATCGCGCCAGCTGTGGAGCGGGGAGTGCTATGGAGGGTGAAGAAGCGCCTTAAAGGGCAGGTGTAGAGGGGGGAGGGGGGAGGGGAGACATAAAGATGACTCTTTCACAGTCTTCACCGCTTGATCAAGGCTTCGAAAAAACACTATTAAGCATGGCAAAAGCTCACAGAGCGCCCGAAAAGAGGCAGCAAAAAACTTCGACAGCACAGGAGTCGAACTCTCGTCCAAAATGTTTCTAATCGGCACCACTACCTTCACACCACAACCGCTCAAAAACATGCACTCTCGACAATCCTCAAGACCATAAGAGCCAAACTCAAACCCTCCATAACTCGCCAACCAGGGGTCCTCGGCAAAATCTAAAAACAGATTCGGAATCAGCGTGAAAAACTGCATCTAGGGGTCCTAGTCTCGTTTCAAAAGCCGGGGGGAAGAAAGTGTCCTTCCCTTGTGAGGGTCCAGCGACGGCGCAAAGTCTGGAAGCATGAGTGTCGGTGCGAGCGGGGCGGTTTCCGTGGTGGACGGGGTGGTCTTGCGAGCTACACGCCGAGGAGGTAGGACCAGGTGCTGTCGACTTGGGGAAGGCGACACGATAGTCTCAGTCTTTTCGACTTTCTCGTGCACGTGCTTCTCATCTTCGGCTCTTATGTCATCCAGAAGAGCACGTTCCAGGGCGAGAAAATCTTCGTTTTCTTCAATGCCCGAACGAGGATTCTCGGTCGACACGGTTGTGTCTGGAGAAGGCACGAGCGTTGTGGTTGTTGTCGTAGTCGACGAAGTCGTAGAAGATGTCGAAGGAGCTGTTGGTGAAGGAGAAGGAGAAGGAGAAGCAGAAGTGGCCGGCACGACAGTGGTTGTCGAGGCCGTGCTTGGCGGTGGAAGTGGAATCGGAGGAAGAAGCTCGGTTTCTACAGGAACCGGCTCTTTGTGCCAGCGACGACGGATCTTGGCAGTGAACAATTCAGGCGCAAGATGAAGCGATTTTGGCAAAGAACGAGGTGAAGACAACTCAATCGCTGGGTACATGGCATTGACCAACTCTGAGATATACCAAGAAGAGTTGGCTGCAAGACGAGGAGCAAGTTCTTTGCGAATGTCCACATGACCGACAAGAACGCCGACATCAAAAGCGTCATCAGAACCAAGGCGCTTAATGAAATCATCGGCGATATCGATAGCATGAGTGGAAGAGATGTTAAAAGGCTCTTCAGCATAGGAGGAATTGTTAAATTCATCTTCGATCACGCGCAAGATCGTGTACTTCATTGCATTAGTGGCCACCGCACGGACAAACGCGTAACAAAGTTGTGCATGCAGTGAGGTTTCATGGTTTTCTGGAAACTCGAAGTTTCGAAGTTGCGAGAGAATTGCTGATTCGCCTAGATTGTAGAACTTTATCATCTGACCGAGACTCTCGTGTGGCTCATGTAACAAGTTACACGCGGGAACGACATCCTTGCTCTTAAGATGAAAGATTTGAGTCGTCAAGGACTGACGAGGAGGCGCGAAGCGCATGCTGGCCGGAAAATACGAGAAATTAGTCGTTGCCGCGCGACGCACACGCGCTGCCGATTGTGAGGTTAAACTATTATTAGAAAGCGGATTAGCCGAAGCGAGAGAAGCGTTAGTTTCAGGCGGTGCTTCAGTAGCAAGTAGGCGAGTTACATAATCGGCAAAGCTTGTGTCTGCCTGCGCAGAGAGCGGCGACAATCGGATCTGCTCGGCGAGAGCTTCTGGGCCTTGGCCTTCTTCGAAGATGACCACAACGCCTGTGGCTGTCGTGTAGGCTGTTTGGTTGAAGCAGGACGCGTCATCCTCGGAAATCGTCCTTTGGGTTAGTGGAAACGCCTCTTGGATTGATGGGACGAGAAGGTACGAAGGCGAGAGAAGTCCTGGGAAAGTGCCAACTTCATGAAATGCGCAGATTCTTGAAAATTCCGCGGGGTCCCAGACAATCGTGTGAGAGCCCAACTCACACGTGCCGAGACGCGTTGAACAAGAGGAAGTGGTGTTTGCAAGATCTGAGACCCACGAATTCGGGCCGAGACGAGAGATCGTTCCGCGTTCGAGTTGAAAATAGACTTTGGTCGTGATAGTCTCATTTTCATGCTGGATACCTTCCAGTGTGAACTTGGTTGTTTGGTTCACTCGCGCATTCGCCTTCTGCAGAGGGTAGCCGCGAAACAACTGGTCGCGGGCCACTTGGCGACACGTTTCCGGGTCGACCTCGCGGCCAAACCAGGGGCCGCCGTTGCCCGAGGTCCCTCCGCTTAAGTGCACGAAGGCGTTCACGAACCACAAGCGAGGTGCCGCGTGATACAACGAACAGCGGTAAGCCGTTCGATGCTGCGGCTTGAAGTCGGGGTAATACAACGTCGCGCGGGTCTCGAGGACGGCCGAGGGCGGCTCGATCATGCACTGGATGGGCTCCGGGGGCAAGAGGAAGGAGCCCGTCGCGGCCTCGGAGCAGAGATTGTATGTCTCCGCGTTCACTCCAGAGGAACACGCGAGGAGCACCACAAGGCTCATGACAGAAAAGATGTTAACAAAGGAGAAGAGCGAGCAGAGCGCCAAGAAGGCCGAATTAAAGCCGAGAGATGACTGAGGAGAGGTAGACGTGGAAGGAATGTCATCATCGCGTGCGGAGAGTGACTCGGATGTTGGATCAAAAAATTCGTAAGACGCCGGAGGGTTGGTGAAGTGAACAGCGTTGACCGGGTTTCTATCAAAAGCGGGACGAGGACCGACTATGCGGTCGCAGTGCGCGAACGTACGAGTCCGCTCGCCGCGGCTTTGGGAGAAGCCACCAAGGGCAGCGCGAGGGGGGTGAGGGGGGCGTGGGCGCCGGTTGCAATGGAGCAGGCGACATCTTGGACGAGGGCGACACACAATTAAGTTCGAACTCGATGATATCTTCTGGGTGCGTCGCGAGTGTCTCCAAACGTTCCGGAGATGGTTGGCGCGAGGCGGGGGCAGAGCCGACTAGTGTCACCGGCGTGTCCCCGAATTGTCGCGTGATGAAGGCGACGCGGCCGAGAAGGAGCTGCCGCCACATGGAGGCAGCGGCGGTCCACTGTTGGCGTGCCGCGCATCGCGCATGGACCTGAGTCCGGAGATCGCGGAGTCGCCGCGGGAGGAGAACGGGCGGCAATGAGGAAGAGCGCATGGGGACAACCGCTCACCAAGACGCGCGAATGCGGGTCTGGTCTCCAGAGGCGGGTGGGGCCATGCCTTGCTGTAAAGGCATGCCGGGGGCGTAGGCCACTGTGCCGCTTCCCGGGGTCCTGGCCGGGGGCGGGCATGGCCGTTCCATTTTTACCTGAGTGTTCGCGGTGTCGACGAGGGTTGAGGAGGTGAAGGGGGCGGAAAGCCCGTTGGGTTAGTCCAAGGGTGTTACGGGAATAGTCCGGGTTGAGGGGGCAGGAAGAACGCAAAACGAGGAACACAGGAAAAGAAAGAGAACACTGAACGAGGGGGCACGGCCGCCGGGGATCCCATCAATCTTGGTGAAGCGCCGCAGGAGCAGCTCGAGCAGTGAACACACAAACAACGAGCCGCTCCAAGCAACCTTCACTTGAGCAACTGCGCGAGGGCTACTTCGCCAGTGCTCACCGGGCGACTGTAGCCTCTAAGTCGCTAATCCGGCAAATAGACGTCTTTCACAAATTATTTTCATCAGCTTTCACTGAAGAACTTAGGCCGGCTCGCGCCCCTATTATCTCGACGTGCTTCATGCAAACAAGACTACGAAAAGAGAAGCAACTCAAGAGCTAGCTATGCAAAATCGGAAAGCAAACCAAAAATGTCAATTCGGCAACCGAAAATAACGCGTTATGAATCCTGCGGGAGTTCCTTCCGAGCCAAAAGGACGGAAGCGACCCGGGCCTCCATGTAGGCTTGGATGCCTAATCGTGGTGTATGGGACATTGCATCTACAACATCATGCGGAGCTTTATCTACAGGACTACTTCTCGAGAGGGATCTAGTTCTAATCTAGCTAAAGGGGAAGGAGGAGGTGTTCTCGGAGCCGAGACCACACTGCCCGGCTCGCCCCTGGGAGGGCGGGCCGTTCGTGTGGGCAGGCGAGGAAGAAGAGAGAAACTAGAAACTAGAACGAGAGACCACACGGTGACGACAAAGAGTGCTTCGCGAATGTAAGCAGCCCGACCCCACGCATACGTTCCTTGCGCCTCGGTCCATTGTATAGACTCTCAACATTGTAAGAGCTGAACGGCGAAAGCCATCAACCACTTAAAAGCAACACACAACTGCTTTCAACTGTGCTCTTGTGAGGGATTAAAAACTTCAACTGAAACAACTGACACTGTTTCAGAACGCTTTTGGCGTCAGTGTGATGAAACTGAATCATTTGACTCAAGAATCACAATTGCCATAAAGAGAGAATTCCCCCGGGATTGTTTACTCTGAAGAGGAGCGTAAGAAGGGGGAGATTTTTCTTAGCAAGTAAGTCGATCGATGACGTGTTCTATGTACATTAAAGGCAACGTCTCTTTCAAATGGACTGAAAACAAAGGCAGGGATGCAGAGACCCTGAGTTAGAAGATGACTGACGGTAAATCCAATGAAAAGAAGGTTGACATTCAAGAAAATGATAGTGCAAATTTTTCGCTGCGTTGTTGCAATTGAACGACGATCGTAATGCAGACTTTGAAAAGGCTGTCGTCGTCGCCGCTCGCCAACACGAACATCGTGCACTGTAGAGTTAAGGATAAATGTGAAACAAACCTTCGGCGCGGGGGCGTTGAGCCGAGGCGAATGACGATAAACGTGCTGGCATCACCAGAACGACTGAAGGTGAAATCAGAGACTTCTGAATGATCGTCGATGAGCACTGGGAACAGGTTCGGAAGGCGAGAACGAATCAAACAACGGGTTCACTAACCACAAGCACTCGACGATAAAGCGCACGATAGAAGTGAGTCACAGCGATGCTCAAGAGAAGTAATCCAAACTGATTTATTGTATATTAACGCAATATATTAACGCATTAGAGGCGTCGCAGTTCAATAAAATAGCTCCAATGTAAGTGCTGCACTAAGGCCAACACTTGTACAAAGATTGAGGAATTCCTGCACATACATCACGAAGAAATGGGCGGTGCTCTCGCACTCTCACTATAACTTCAATCCAAGCGGATGCGGAAATATTGTTGGTTTATGTTCTTATCCGTTGTTATGCCAATGACAATCGAGTTCACAGGTTCTGCGTTAGTTGTTTTGATTGCTCATGAGTGCACCTTTTCCAACTCGGTACCCAAATAGGAAGTCACTTATAACGTTACGTTTCCGCGAGCATTATGCTGTATTGCCTACCTGGCAGTCTTTTGATGATGCACATGTCCCTGATTGGTGGAGGTTCCTGTCCTTCTGGCTGGACGCTCCAGCCTGGACCACTTCGAAAGCTACTGAATGTGTTTCAAGCCCCCTGGCGCTGCTCGACAAACGCGCGAAAATTCAGACCCTTCTACTAATACAATAGCCATTTTTCTTAAGCAATAAAAAGAGGCCTCTCCTCCAGACGTCGAGGCTACCTTAAGGGCCCTCGGCAAACATACGAGACTTCCCGTTTCGAAACGTCGACGATTCATTTCTTAGAGCATTCCGTAGAACGATTCCGCTAGCGAGGGTCTCTGTATTCTTTGTTTTTTTCTTCGAAGATTATGTCGTTTGTTCAAATGCTTCAATCTGATTCCCTGGAGGTCGATTACGACAGCGACTTCGGCCAGAACAATGCCAAGGTTCGACAAAGCTATTAACATAGGCCTCCATAGACGTACATACTCATCGCTGTGTTCCTCTGCAGCTGCCTCTTTATCGGGTTTTTCTTTGTCATCTTTATCGCAAAGAAGCTGACGAGAAGACATACGTATTTGATTGTTCAGGATGATGCAAGACGCTTGCCGCATAACAGAATGTTTTTGAACATCTACTAGCAAACCTTTCATTAATGGTTGATAAAAAGGGTGTTTGAGCCGCCAGTAGTCATCATCCCTGACGCAGAACGATCGCGATCTGTGTAGTTTGTGCGGCTCCTTCCGCAAACATAGCCGCGTGATGGTTGTTGCTGCATCGAACCAATTTAAAGCCCCCCCCCCCCGGCCTCTCTCTCTCTCTCTCCGGCCTTCCGCGAAATTGGCGATTTTTTCTCGGTCTCCAGAACTCTCAATGATCGTCTACGCGAGTAATAGGAGCGCATTTATCGAAAACTTTTTGACCAATCGAATGTTGGCATTCAATCAGCGTCTTTGAAGGTTAAAAAGAATAGCGGCCCTGGCCCAATTCACGGGGTCTGCAAAAGATTTGATCGAAACTCCACTTTGGCCAGCTTCAGACTGATCAACAAAATCAATGCACATGCACAGCTTTCGTGCAGTGTCAACCTGCGACGTTAAAACGTAACGGCCCGCATCTTCAGATTTGACCCCTGGTGGGAGTGCTGATTCTTTGTTATTCAAACCTTTTCGAATTCCGGGTCGCGGCCCGAATCCCCGGTGTGCCCGAATCCCCGATCCTCGCGAGCCCGAATCCCCGGTCGGCGAGCCCGAA
>JAQIXL010001246.1:0-19471 GCA_034700245.1 Poikilolaimus oxycercus
AGGGCAACTCCGAGTGGTATCCGACAGATTCCACCATGAACATCACCGCTGCCTCTGATGGCAGTATTTCGGTGTGTATTTTCGGGCTTCAATTAAAAAAAATTAGATCTGGTACCTCATGAAGTTCAACAGACGTTATATTCTACACGTCATGGTTCTCGTGGTTCCCACGTTTATTGTCGCCACAATAACCATTTTTGGAATATTTTCCACCGAAGCCGGAATCGGCGAAAAGGCAGTCCCGATTTTTCCGTAAATAAAATTTGTTTAGATCGGACTGGGCCTCGCGAATCTCCTCGCAATGTCGGTTGTTCTGGGAATTATGGCCAATATGATACCGAAGAGCGTCACTCTTACCGTTATGGGTTGGTTGACATTAGACAAACGACATTTCAGGAAATTATTTGGTTGCTTCTTTGTGTATCGGGGCTGCCGCTGTTATTGTTTCAGTATCGACCGACTTTGTCGTTCATAGTGTGAGTTGAACAATCTTGTTCAAAAAAATCACGCTTTAGCTTCACAGTCACGATGTAGTGCCGAGTCGTCGGGTATATCAATGTTTCTTTGCCAAGTCAACTTCTTTCACCGAGAGAAAATCGTGTTTGAAAAATGCCGATATTTCTCTGCCCGAGACGAGGCAAGTTTTTTTTACAACGCCAAAAATTACACGTTAAGGCCGCCGAGTGCTAACCCTCTTGAGACAATTTGTTATCTCTTGAAGATCTCTTTAGCTCAAGAACTAGAAGAGATGACCTACAAGGAAGAGAAGAAGCGGGGAAGCTTTGTATGGCGACCGAATGACGCTTGACAATGAGCACGTTTAGGTGGAGAAGGAATGGCTTCGTATCCTTGGCCGCCTAGCAGTGCTATACGTGGTCGTGTTTCAGCTGCTCAATATCGCCATGCTTTTGTACTTTGTCAGCTTTTCTTGGAGAGAAGATTTAAAGGTACCACTCTAGGCGATAGCAAAGTGATTTTTCAGAATGTCAGAACGTCACAGAATTGGACCAGTCTAAGGGGCAGCACGTACTATTTCCAGGGACTAACAGATTCTCTAAGAAGCGGCACCAGTTACTTGAAGTTTGTTGAAAATGGCGAAGTTATTTATCACAGCAATTAAGAGTACTGGAATAAATGCTGTGTAATGCACACTTTCCGAGGCACACAATGGTCATAACAGTTTCTCAACTTTCCATTCCGGCTTCTGCATCCAAGAAATGTTTTGTGAGGAGCATGAAGAAGAATAGGAACGACAGTTATATACTTATATTTATTTAATGCTCGCGACACGAACGACCTTTCGACTCTTTTGTGTCATATGGCACATTGCACTGTTTCGGGTGCGCACTCTCCATTGGCAAACGATGTGAGGGCGAACAGGACATGCACGCTATTTCTAGCACTTTTCTCACAATGGCACCTTTTTTTCTCAGTCGTCTTTCTCCTTGCCAGTGTTGTCACTTGGTCTATTGATAGGGCGCAGGACAAAGTTCCGTGAACAGCTGCAACCTTTGATCCATGGAGCCAGTGCACGAGCGGTACTACAAACAGCACAGGAAAATCTTGAGGGACGATTGCCCTTCATAAGAAAAATCCTCTCAGTGACCGACCCGATTGGTGAGGCCTTGTCGGGGCAAGGATGCCACAAAGGGCAAAGCTTCTGACATTGAGTGTAAGTGATCTGTAAACAGCCATGAGTTTAGTCATGTGATCAAGAGCCGTGAAAGAGGAGCCATTTCAAAACGCTTCCAATGAGTCGTTCACTTTTGATGATGCTGACATTGACCAAAGATCAGCTGGAGTTACACGAGCCAGCAGGCGACCGCAAATCGATTGGCGCAGCGTGCGCGCCGAGTCAGCGCTGTCAGTTTGCTGCCGCGTTTGCTTCCCGCTCACCTTAAATTTTGTTCCTCCACTTCCCAATTATTAGCAAGGGACAATGCTACGTCTACAAGATCTCCCAGACGAAGTTCTCGTCCAGATTGTTAACCTCCTGACACTGTCAACTTTTGTTTTCCTTCAAGCAACTTCTCGTTTCCTCAACATTTTTATTCGAGCAAATGCTGACAAGTTTGTCTCGAGTTTCCGCATCAACATCACTCTTCAAATCGATCAAGTCGGTAGTTTCTTCCTCGGAAATGGACACTCGGCTGAAAATTTTCGTTTCGACATTGAACTACGACCCAAGCGTACACCGATGAGAGCCTGGATAATGTGGCTGAAGCTTGGACAGTCGGCTAGCCGATTCTATCAACTTTCTCCTTTCCTCTATCTCGTACGAAGATTTCCCAAGCACCTCGTTATTCTACTCGATGTTGACATTCTCAAGCTGACCTCAGCCTCACTTCTACCAAAACTTGAACCTCTTCTTCAACTCTTTCATCGTTTTTCATTTGCTACTTTTGCCGGTCAGTGGAATCTCAATCCGCCGACGCCGCAGAAGGATTTAAACAATTTTCTTCCATCTTTCCTACAACTTCTTCGTCGAAACGAAATTGCCGTGGAATCGGCGCGGATCTGCGTTCACAATATGCTCGGGGAAGACGTCGATTAACTTGAAATTATTCAAGCAACGGACTGTTGCCGTTTTCAATTTACCACCACGTACGCTCGTCCTCTTCATCTTTCTGCTGCATGCATGGAGAGTCTGGAATTTCGAGCGCTGAAAGAACTTCACATAATCGACGATGGAATCTCACACAGCAATTTCGACAATCTTGTCCGAGTAGCGATCACGGATGAAACGCTGCTGTTTTGTGATTTCGAGAAGCTGACGCTCCAATGCAAGAATGCCCTCACTTCAAGAGGAATTCGTGCGTGGATGGGGAAGCTGCTGGAAGAAGAAGAGGAAAGCAACGGAAAGAAAGTCTTGATCGCATGGATTAACGACGAGGAGTTCGTGAAGAAACTTCTTACCGGTCTAACAACAATCAAATTGTGCGAAAACGAATTTGAAATATGTGGCGGTTCTCATAGAAGAAGACTCAGAGTAAAGACTAAATTGGTCTTTGATAACATTTCTTCACAGAAATATGCTGTGATTTATTTTATTTATTTATTTATTTATTTCGTGGCATGAATGCCACAGGTTCCGAAGGCGGTGCACTAACACGAAACCACAAAAGCTCGACAGACTGAATGAGACAACAGAAATGTTGGGGATTCGAAGCAAGGGAGGGAGAGGGAGCAAGGGAATTGTGTAAGGCTGCGAGGACAACGGGTGTATTGATTTATTTCTTGACGACAGTTGGGCAAAGTTGCTCAGTAATTGGATCCTTTCAAGGGGACCTGGGCTTAAAAATAAGGGATACATATGGTCTTGATTTGCAAGAAGCGTAATTCTTCTTGTAGACTCTCGTTAACACTTTCCACTAGATCTCTTTCAGCTCCGCCCCTTTAATTAGCACTTTGTGTCCTCCATTCATAGAGGCCGACCCCTAGGTCTGCCATATTCACAGATAAATACATGTTTTCGCGAGACCCGCTTCTTCTCTGACG
Organism: Poikilolaimus oxycercus; assembly: GCA_034700245.1. Taxonomy (NCBI): domain Eukaryota; kingdom Metazoa; phylum Nematoda; class Chromadorea; order Rhabditida; family Rhabditidae; genus Poikilolaimus; species Poikilolaimus oxycercus. The sequence continues at coordinate 3,499 of JAQIXL010001246.1, forward strand.
TCACTCAATACGACTTTTAGCGGGCGACAAATACCAAAGACGACTATTGTATAAATCGAAAGCATTAGGGATGGGAGCCGGAGTCCATTCGTCAACCGCTTAATAGTCCGGTTTCCCGCCAGGACAATCCCGCCAGCCCCTAACTCGCAGGCTGAAACTCTCAATTTGTCATGCGTTTCATGCTCAAATGAGGCGGCGTTATACCCGTCTAAGCCGTTTTTTTTTTCGCTTGTTTGCCACTTCTTGTAACTCCGCGTGATTTGCTGGATTTCCTCTTTGAAAAAGAAAACTTTTTCATCTTTTTTTTACAGAAATAAAGAGTGACTGGATGAGCGCCTTCAGTATAACGCTTATGTTTTTCACGGTTCTAATGCTGGCCTGCAACCTCACACCGACCGTGGAAGCACTTACACAGCGTTGCAACAGCCGGCCTTGCCCTGCAGGCTACCGCTGCGCATGTGGTGGAGCCTTCTGCTTCTGCCTGAAGAAGAAGCCTCATCGAAGTGATACTCTTATGACGAAATAAAGATTATCTGAAATCTGTGAAAATTACGCGATTTCACTTTCCATGGGCGAATTCTGTCGCATTGGAAATACGCACTTGAAGCTCGGTTTTCTTCTTGAGGAGAATCGACGGCGATCGGCGATGTCCTCGCATTCTTCGTTCATTGACGTCACACGACGCGAAAACGACAACGTGTGGCGAATATTAAAGTTTCACGCACAGACATGCGTTTCTCACACAAAAGCCTTATTTTCTTTCGCTCTGCCTTCCTCTTCTACACATTTATTTCATTTCCGAATTGTGGCACTCGAACTTTTTTGCTTCTTGTAATGATCATTTTGGTCAGTTTAGAGAAATACGAGCCTCGATTCAACATGCGCACCTTCAACGTTGCTCTCATGCTGTACACCATCCTGATAATCTTGGCTAGCAGCCTCACGCCGTTGGTGGAAGCGACGACGCCGCGTTGCGACAGCGAACCTTGTCCTGAGGGCTATCGCTGCAAATGCGCGATCTATTGCTTCTGCTTGAAGAACAAGCCTCATCGCCGTGATGTACGCATCTGATCGCAATAAAATGACTGGAATTGAACTTTTTCACTTTTGTGTTCATTTTTCTTACTTTTTGTTCTCTTTATCTCTAGGAAGATTGGAGGGCGACCCCCCGGTGGCAAACGGTTGGAACGAAAAAACGTCGGCATCGTCACCATCTATAAACTCGAAAGTGCCCCGAGGTTGTCCTTGTGCATGATGTTGTGTTGCACGAAGTTCACATCGAAAAGAGGAAGAAAAAAAAAGGAAATTAGGCCAGCGCTGATAATGACGATAAGTTCTCCGATTTCTGGACGGATTTCTCAGTTCTTCCGCATGCATATAGCGCTCCCCCTTTACTTCCAACACGGGAAACGGCAATGCCAGGTGGCCCAGGTGAGTGGGCGTCGCTTTTCAAAGCGAGAAACGCGGCGACGTCCGTCTCACAATGCCCGAATTGTTCTCACCAACACATCCAGCCGTTCCGGCATGCCTTACAACTTCCCGCAGTCCTCCGCACTTTGCGTCTTGGTAGAGGTGAAGATTTATGGAGACGGCGCTGATCTGGAGACTAATTTTTGATGTGGCGGCATTAGTGGTTTTACCACTGTTTATGTATCTCCTTTACAAGTAAGTTTATGAGCAATACCTTGAAATTCTTTAGAACGGCGAATTCTGACTTGCATGGTAATGCAAGAATTATCTATTTCTTTATCGGCGGCTGCTTTATGGCAGCCATTGCGGCGGATGTACCTATGGTCATCAGAGATCGAGACAACGACTTGAGGCAGGACTCCCTGCGCTTCATTCAAGATGTACCCACCGTTTCAGGTTTGTTCGCCCGCTCTCTTCTTTCCAAGTCTTTCGAGAAGCTGTGCAATAAAAATAAATTAGTCTTGTAAGCAAACATTTATTTTGACCATAATTTCAGTTCCGCTGCTCCTTCCCTTGATCTCAATGGAGCGAACAAGGTGCTTCGCAAACGGTGCAACGTACGTGAACCTCCACAAGGAAGGACAGTCAAAAGTGGCCTCTGCTGTTTCGGTTGGTCAAGGAACTTCTTTTATGCATAAGTGCGCTTTTTCAGATAGGATTTGCTGCAGCTCTGATGCTTTCGAAGGAAAACGGTAAGTTGTCAAATTTTTGAGCAACTCATACCCGATCACTGCAGGCATGCCTGCAGACGTCATTGCCTTTACAACAGCTGTTGCTGCAGGCTTTGCGATTGTTGTAAGCGTTCTGTTTTTTTTTAACCAGCCTTTGGCTCTAGCTCCTTTGATTGATCATGATCCTCAGCGAATGCCGTTTTCACTATAAACAACGAAAAATGAGAAAAGACCATCGGCAAATGGCTTTGCAACAAATCGTTGGTTTTATTTCTGTGGCCATTCTTTGTGCAGGCTCGCTCGGAGAGAAGGAACACTGTTCGACACTGGCCTCAGGCACTGGTGCTGGCAGTATACTCAGCCATTTTGTGCTGGCTGCAGTTCAAAATTCTCAACGGACAAGACGAAGAGACGAAGTAGGCATGCCTTTTGATGCATTTGCACATTGAATTTTGGGCACGAAGCTTTTCCATTTCTTATTTGTCTGTCGCACAGATGTCTTTGAAAGCAGCCAAATGACGGCTTGCAGAGAAGTTGATCTGGAGTGGATCAAAAGATCGACGCCGATCGCCGCTCTATCTTGGTGCTTCGTCTTTCTCCTGACTCATCGCGGTCTTCAGAAAGCCCTTCTTCAAGTGCTCAAAGGTCTTTATAGTCCGATCTCATTACGTAGGCGTTGTAGATATCGGAGAAAAGATGCGATGTTGTCAACAAAACCAAGCACCCAATCTGCCACTGGCACCTGCAACTTCTCCTCCAGCTCCTCAGATCCTCTCAATTCCTGTCAGAGCTCCAGGCCATGAGCCAGCTGTCTACTTTTCGAAGGCGAGCGGGTAAGAAGTCTTTTCGTGCAGGGAATTTTGGAGTGCACATATCATATCTTTGATCGTGGAAACCACTGAAGGCTGTAATTTCAGATCCGTTCAAATCTTTTGATGTCAATCAGAACTATTGTATTATATACAAATTCGAGAAAATAATATCAGAGATATTGAGGTTATGGTCAAATGAGAAGCTGTTCTTCCTCCTTTCATGAAGTCTTGTCTTTTATTGCTGCTTCTGCTTTTCAAGTTCTCCGATACTTCAACTTTCAAGCTAGCAGATTTTTTATGCACACACATTTTGACATGTTGGCTCTATTGTTTCACGCCAACTAAGTCGATAAAGATGTGATAAGTACAGCTAAAAAAGACAACTATGAAGTCCCCCTTCGTTTTTCGCCTTCTTGCTGCTCACAATCAGCTCGAAGGAATGCAGTTGCGTTAACTTCCATTGTCAGCATTCACGATCGAATTTTAGGACAGACTGCAAACTTTCAAAGGCAGTGGCTAATTTAGAGGGTAAGAGAGGGAGAAGCATTTATGACGAATTACAGCCAAGGAGGGAAAGAGATCGGCGAAGACAAAGTCGAAGCGAAACTCACCCCGATTCGTTTCAGGACATTAACTTCTCAGCTTTCTCTAAAAACGCTCGATGCATCGGTTGTGGGAAGCTAGAACTCAACCGATTGAAACTCAAATGGTCTTAAACGAGACGCTCTCATGTTTCCCTTATCTGGATTTTCGAGCGGGCCTCGATTTATCAATTTCTTTGATACCGAATTGTTTCGGTTAGCTGGTGAAACTCACACCTCCTGTATGGCTTCTTCGATTTATCAGAAGGCATCCGCGAGCCTCTCCTCAAGTTTAGTTGCCCATCAGACGTTTGTCCTCCGCCCGACGGCCTGCTTCAAGATCCTCAGCTCCCTAACGAAGTCCTTCGAGCATTGAACAAGATATGGATGACGACATGGAGGAAGGAACCCTTTTGTTTCATTCGGAAAGGAGGAACAAGACTTCACGATGTAGAGCAAAGGTCACGAGGCAGTCTCTCTGTGTTAGCGATGAGGAAAATCGAAAGAGGAAGAAGATGTTGCAGGCGGCAAGAAGGGTTGTGTACTTTCGTTTTGTCCGCGCAACTGTTGCGGTGAACAAATGAGGAACATTAATTTCGTTGAGCGTCCTTGAACGTTCCTTGAATTTCCTCGGCCATTTTGGTCACGGCCCTAGTCCGCTTGTGCTCCTAGCATCTAACGCCAATGGAAGAAGCGGCGACGCCGCGTCCAGCATTGCCACTTGAGGTTACCGCTGCAAGTGGATTCTATTTCCCTTATTCACGCTTCGTACGCAGCCGCGGTCGGTGATCTCGACGACGACAATTCTGTCTCGTGTCTCACAAACTCGATCGAATGAACGCGACTCTGCAAAGCTCGCAATGCTTATTCCGGGCGCAAATATTTGATTGAGTGTATTAGAAACGCACTCAATTATTCGGTTTAGAAGAACAGAGTAGGCGTTTCGTTCTCGAACGAAGCTCTCAGTTCATCGTCTGCGACAATCGCAAGTGACCCCTACTCCAGGCATCTCGGTCAGCCGCCGGCATGCTTACGGCCTAATGGTCTTGTGCAGCAACTACAATACAAAAACGTTTCTCGATATAGTGTATAGAACCACGGAAGAGTTCAAACCTTTACGATGCCAATGCATGGACGACGATGTAGTCTCAGGTAGCCACTAGAATTGACGCTCTGAAAAACTCTTGAAACACTTTACGACGCACTTCTTCTACAGCTTTCAGAGAGAGAATCGCATCAGAGAAAGAACTTACATTTCAGGACATATCGGGTGTTTCATAATTGTTGAGAACTGTTCTCAAGGAAAGCGTCTTGAAAATAGTTTCAATAATTATGAAACACCCGATCTATGGAGGATACATCGACTTCCTCACTATCAACTTCTTTCGGCTGTCTGGTGAAACGCACGCATCCTGCATCTCGTCGACTTGTCGACAAGGCGTTAGCAAGGCTCTGCTTGATCTTTAGAAGGTGAGTACCGAGCGCGTGCTCCTATTATAGACGCTGCCCGCTTCATCTTCTGGTCACGAACGGCCCCTTACTTGAGGCACCTCGTCCCGCCTTGACGACGATACTCGTGTCTCGCGCGTGGATTACAAATAACTTCTCGATCGATTGAACACAGCACTTGAGCAAAGAAGCAGGAACCCAGCTGGTTGAAACTCAGATGGTCGTCACATCCGACGTTCGTCTCGCTAATGATGAGGACGAAGACGAGAAGGTGCTGTCATCCAAGGAGCGACGCGCCGCTCGCAAGAAGGAGCGAGACGACAACAAAGCCCATCGCCAGCGCATCTTCGTCTTCACGATCGTGGTCATCGCCGTCAACGTTGTGATGTTCAGCGGCCTCGGCATCGTCATCCTCGTCGAGAACTTCCTCAAAGCGAAGGCCGCCGCTGCCGCTGCCGCCCCTGCCAATATTCCCGCATAAAACCCCGAATAAACCGGTGTCGTTTGATCGTTGTCTGCATTTTCGAGCGAGATTCGATTTATCGACTTCTTTGTTCTGGACTTCACTTCATTTATCTTGTGAAACCCATGCATCCGGCATCTCGTGTATTTGTCGTGAAGGCGTTATTCTTTCCTCATAAGACACCGATAAAACGGCACTAATTTTAGCGTACACCATCAATCTCAGTGCTCAAAATCAATTGAAAAAACTTCGTCGACAAGACTGGAACGCCACAACGAACTCTGAGGAATGTTCGATTTCATCAAACGCTCATACATCTTCATTTATGGATACGAATATTTGATAGAGTACACTAGAAACGCACTTCATTTTTTGACTTCTTTGCAATCGACTTCATTCACGATGCTTTTTGAAAGGTTATCGACCCATACATCTCCATTTTAGTAAACTATGTATGCACCTCGTTGAAACTCATTCGTCAGCGATTTCATTTTGCGGATACGCTTCCACGATGTCAAAAGCGACAAGTATCGGATGCCTTTATCCTTCTCGAACGGCTTGTAGGAAGCAGTGAAACGCTTACGTTCTGCATCTCGTCGATTTGTCTAAAAGGCGTACGTCAGCCTGTCATCACATCAGTTGATCGGACGTAAAAATCTGTTTGTCATTAAACATAGTCATTCGCGATGCTTAAATTAATCGAAAACGGAAGACGGGCGAAAATAGACAAAGGAGAGGCTCCAAGCCCAGCTTGAATTCGTCTTCACTTGCTTCAGACGAGTAACGAGAATTCGAAAGTATGTAGGGACGAGAGAACATTCTAGCGCGCGAGGAAATTTGCGACTCAAGAGTCAATGAGACGTACTTTATTGGCAAGAAATCAAAATTCACATGCGTTACACTTTTAACATTTACTGCTTCCTGTTTGTGCGCTTCTGTTTATAGACGTTCATCGTCTCGCGGAACGCCGACGGCTTGGGACACGGAAAGAGCTGACCGCTCGCCGAGCAACTCGGATCAGCAGCGTTAATGCCAGCCTGGATTGGTTTCAGGCTTTGGATATGGTCAACCTGATCTACTCCACACGCGTAGACACCGGCGTTGCGGTCACAGCAACCCGCGTAGATCACCGACTGGCATGTGACAAAAGTGTTGAAGGCTCTAAAGACGAAGATTTGAGCCAAAATGATCCGCTTACTTGCAGCGGTCACCACCACTCAAGATGGAGGCTTGCATGTCGTTACTGCACTTGTCCAGTTGAGCGCCGTTGGTCGAGCGACATTGTGCCAGACAATAGTACTCGTGCATCAGAACTGTAAAGAAAGGTTGTGTAGAACGAAGGAAGTGGCAAACTGTCATAGCCGGCACCGCACTGATAGGTCGTCACGAGTAGATCCGTCCAATAGTCAGGCGAATCATCAAGAGTAGCGCCCAAGCCGAGGTATGTCAAGCTGCCCATACAAGTGATAGAAGCCGTGCACTTCGCTAAGGCGTTGCCCAGTCTGAAAATGTCGCTCTTTCTCGTTTGCTTGGCCTAGCAAAAATAGCTGCAAGGCAAAAGTTTGCCGAACTAACTGGCAGACGTATGGCTGGATATCAACTCCTTGGTTGTTGAGGAGAGCCATGCGATAATCGTGGAAGGGCCAATACGAGGGCCAGTCTTTGTCACCGAGACTAATGTTGTAGCCAGCAAAGAAGGGCTTATAGCACTCGCGAATAGCCTGAGCAAAAGGCTTTCTCAAAGCGAGTTCGCCAAACCTGAAGCTGAGCGCTTGAGCAGAAGGCAGCATTAGTCGAAAAGAGGCCAATAACAACTGAAAAGTATTCATTATTCAAGGAAATCTATCACTGCCAAAAGTGACGAAGTACCAACCGAGGAAGACAACGCGGAGAGTCATCTTTGCTTTCATGCTGTAGACAGCCTTGACGATTCAACATCCCTTATCAAAGTGCTTCATATAGTCTCTCAAGAAATTTGGAGCTGTTGAAATCACCGTATTTGGGAACGGCCGGGTATGCCAGTTCTAGTCTCCAGCTTTCACATGGCGCGCGTGTTTGATCTGTTGAAGTGACGCAGAAAGCCAATAAGTTACATTTTAAAGTTTTCAATAATGTTTCACACGGACTGCTTGCTGGGCCGCAAAGGAGAGGTCCTGATTGGGAGCGACGAGCGTCATCAAGGCACAATTGCCACTGGTGAGATCCTAGACGATACAGTCATCGGCTCGAGTTTGTGAATTGACACAGTGACAGGTTTATCAGTGAGTTCGTGATTCATTTCATTTCATTTTCATTTATTCATTACGGCTTAGGCTCCGGAGAGCGCTTTAATACAGCCGATTCAATAGTTACGCATAAGAACACATAGTTACATATGTCAGAAGCGAGAAACTGAAGTTTGTTTGCAAACGGCTTGGGGAAATGGAGGGGATTCTCTCGTGATGAAAAAAGGAGAGACGGCAGGAAAAGATAAGAACAGACATAACACATTTGAGCGAGCGGTCTCGGACAAAGGGGAATTTAAAAGGCTCACGCTTGGGTAGGATGCTCAAAGACGCAAGAAGCAGTACGAAAGAAAAAGCAATGAGTCGTTCAAGTCTCAGAAGTTCTAGAAGGCGGGCGTCGAGGGACCACGGCCCAAGTCTGCGGCGCATCAACTTGCTGCAGACGAAGGGAACGTACAGTCCATCTCAGCGCGCCTTCCTTGTCGTTTAATTCGATAGCTCGCTCCCAAAGAGCGCGGTAAAGCGCCAAATCAGATGAAACAAAATCCTGCCGAACTCTCACAGAACGGTACTGCTCCAAGATCTCCTTCCTCCTCGCTCGAAACACTTGAAATATGCTGAAGACATCGGCAACGCTTTCGCAACAAATACGTAGAAGCCTCGGGGTAGCCGAGGCCTTTCCAATTCGGTGGTGCTTGAGCACCTTCTTCTCTTGGCCAAATGCCAGTGACGACAAGGTGTTGACGAAAAGCGTGTCGGCATCTCCAGTGGACTCAGCGAGTCCCTTCACAATAATATTCTTCTTTCGTTTCCTCTTCTCCTCCTCCTCGTCCTTCGCCTTCCGAATCAACAAAACTGTCTGCACATCACTGGGCAGACTGGACGAGACGACGTCGCTGAAGGATTTCAGCGATGAACTGGTGACGGCTCCTTTCGCTTCATTGAAAACCATTGTCAACCGGGAGAGAATCGAAATTACTTCTTTAAAAGTCTCCGCGAGTCGCTCTTGCGAATCGCGCAGCTTTTCAACAAAACTCATACTTTTCTCGATCGATAAAGCGATCCTCTCGATAGATTTCGCAGTCTGCTCTCGGAAGACACGGAAATCTCGGCGAAAGTCGTCGAACGGATCTTTCTCGGGGAGAAGGGTTGGGGGAGTAGGAGAAGTAGGAATCGAAGAAGTCGAAGCGGCAGAAACAGAACGGGTAACTCGCGACGAAGATTTAGGAGGATGTTGAGCAAAGTACTGGCGAAGTTCCTCATTTGACCGAGGTTTGCGGGACATTTTACACTCAGAGCGTCGGCAGAGCACGACCGCTCTTCGTGTCACACACGAGGGGAAAAAAAAAATTTCAGAACATGGTTTTAGAAGTTCGTCTTCGGGCGCGTCTCCAGCCAGCGCTTTAGTCCTGGTGTCTTCTGCACTCGAGCGATGTACGCCGAGATCTTAACACGTTGGATCCATTGAAAAGACAGACCTCCGGATATCCTTTGATGTAGTCCGGAAGTTTGGCTGTGAAATGATCCAGGTGCTCAACGATGGCCAAGTCAACATAAGTGAGTCCGCTTGGCACCAGAAAACCGCTACCAGACTAAAAATTCGTAGAGATCGTCTCAAATGATTACTTTCGAGAGAATGCGCTGAAGGTGATTCAGGAACTTTTCACGGGCTGGCAGTACTTTTTCCTTGTAGACCGTGTCCTAAAGAGTAAGTAACCTTGACGAAGCTGTTTCAAACCTTGTCAAGAGTCTTCGAATAGCCTGCAATTATATATAGGGGGTTTTTGATGAACACCTACGTTCTCCCCAGTTCTGCAACAGGGTGAAGTCCTTGATTTCGCTACAATATTCACGGAAAAGCTCGGAATATGAGTCGACTTGAGCTTCCTCAATGAGGCCTTTGCCCGCCAGACCTGCAAGATAGTTTGAAATGGCTGAAAACGTACTAAACCACTAGCCATACTGCCTCGCAAGAAAGCGATTGATAGCCTCGGATTGAGCCAGTTGAACACCGTCGAACTCAAGGGTCGGAATCTGACCGAACTGTGTGCCTTAAACCAGCTCATAAAAAAGAAGTAGGAAGAAGAACAAACTTGACTTCAGCTTCGGCCACTCGTCAAACGGGATGCGAACGTCATCGAAGGGCACACCAGCAACAGAGAGAATCTGCCTCGCCGTCTCGGCGCGGACCTTGATGGGAAAGTAGGTGAGCTTGTAGTGAGGGGCCATTGGCTTCTTAGAGAACTTGAAGGTGTGAACAAGAAGAAATTCACGCGAAATAAATACCACTCACAGCGCTGTCACCTCCAGTTCGTATTGTCAGCAGAGATCGGCGGGCGAGGGACACAGACTACAAACTAAACAAAAGCGTGCCTGCTACAAGCGCGCCGCACAGGCACCACAATCACGAACTGAGTGAAGTAGAGCCCAAGAGTCATCTTTCGTTTCTTGTTGACCACGTGGAGGGCACACTCGGGAACGGTTGGGAATGGTTGACACAATTCCATGAGTTCGATGCGAGGCCTGGAGTGCGTGCGAAGACAGAAAAAAAGATTGTAATTCTCCGAGCTGACAAAGTTCAAGTGCAGCAACGAGGAATGTTTGATCAGCTCAAGAGTGATTTTGCGATCAAAAAGTTGATGAATGCATAGCGCATTCAAAGAATTATTGTTAGTTACAAGAAAAGAAGCTCGAAGAGTCTAATTTGCGGCTTGTTTGAGCTACATAGCAGACATCGAGAGTGGGAAGAGACTCGAAGATCGTGATCTAGTTGCAGGAAATGATGACCTCGCTGAAGGAACTGGCTTGAAGCCGATGATCAACTTTGCTCTATTTGCTCACAATCAACACCATCAGACATCCCGCTCTCAATGCGATTCCACTGAAGATTGACTTTCGAGGCTCAAGTTTATAAAGGGTCAAAAGTTCTACAGTCGACTTATTTCACTGCTTCATCAAGACGACAAAGACTGAAAATAAACTAGAGTTGAGTGAAGTTTATAATTCAGAGGCTGTAATGCAAATGTATCCACCGACTATGGTGGTTTGGATGAAAAGTACGAAAATTTTGTCTCCCTCTACACCAACGATAATTTCAGGCATCTCACCAGCTTATCTGATTGGCCTAATTTTGACGTTTGCTCTGGCCGCTTCTACACTTATTGCAGGCATTATTCACGCTCGCCGGATTAATAAATTCGTTTCGGATGAGTTTACTCAAATTGATCTCAACTGGATTGTCCTCTATCCAATGGTTCGGCCTTGATTCGATGAAAATTTTAACGAGGACAGGTTGTTACACTGACAGCCTTGATTGGAAATTTTTTGCCACGATCAGCAAGTCTCTGCTATGGAATCGCTGGAACGTTTGTCTTTTTTTGTCTCTGATGCAGTTTCAGAGTTCTGATGCTCGCATACCCTACTCTCCTTACTCTGACAGCTCGACGTCTCGGTGGTTTTGCCTCTGTCAACGAATATTTGGAAGCAAAAGAACGATTGCTGGAACTGAACCTGCCTCCAGCCTGCTGTTGCTGCTCTTGCTTGCCGCGCCTAAAGCCAACAAAGTAAATTCTTTCCGACTTCAAACGTTTTCAGGCATACTTTATTTTGGCTTCTTCAATTAATTTGCGCAACCATTGTCGCTCGTATCCTGCTCCTAATCATAATTAATTTTCTGGTTGCTGAGGGCCTTGATCTGACAAAGAATATGTAAGCTAAGCTGAGGAATTTATAATTTGAAGTTCCTTCATCTTGATTGGCGCTGTTGCGGACCTCCTGGTACTGCTCGTCGTCTACATTTCGCAAATAATTTACGCTCTGCTTGAGGTAAGCAGCGTTTGATCCAGTTTCAAGACTTACAGGATAAAATACGAGAACAAGGCCTTCACATCCTCTTTCAAGTGCTGCATTTGACTACTTGTGTTTTTCTTGGAGCAAGGCTGGTACTTGAGATCGTCGTCCGAGTCGGCGGAATCAAGCACTCCAACATCCTGCCTGCCGCTAATGTTACACAGTGTAAGTTGCCGAGAACGTCGACAGAACAGCTCATGTACTTGTTAGTCTGGTTCAATGTGGGCCTAAGCGTGCTGATGGCGATCACCAGCGTCTTCGCTCTTTACAAGTTTCAACCGAGCCGAAGTGCGATCTTCGACAGGCGCGCTTGACTTTTGGTTGCCCATTTTTTTGTGTGCGCCTTCTGTGATCAATAAATATGCAAATCAGTCGACAATCACAAGTTGCTTGCGACGTTTTCGACATGTCTTCAGCAGAATCGAATGCTTTCAATAATTCAGCAAACTTTATTCGACAAGCCCATAATCAACTCAGCAAATGAATGCTACTGAGTTGTGTAGGAACGAGCTTGAATAGTGACGCTGTTGACGTCTCCGCTTGCGCGATCCGTGAGCTTCGTCTCGAGTTGATAAGGCGCGTCGTTCTTGAGGAGATTGATGATGGACGAGAACTGCGTGAAGTCCAGCGTCCCCTTGGCCCAAATGCCTTTTCCAGCGACGATTGGGCAGGTGACACCGTGAGTGCAGGCATCCAGATTATTTCTTCAATGAGACTAATTAAGAGAAAGAGACAGGCGTACAGTAGTCCTAGAGTGGGCACCTCGCTCCAGGCGCAGTTGGTCCATGACCAAATCCGAATGTCGAGACGGAGTTGATTGTAGGTCTTCGGCGAGTCGTACTGAATCACCACGTAGAGCGTCTTGGTGAGATGGACCGGGTACTCGTAGTTGCCTGCAAAGTCGCAATCAATGCAAGAAAGTTGAAGAAATGTTCTTGTGTCAAGAAAGCTTCTAACCGTTGGCGTCCTCGGGAGTCACGTTGTAGAAGGTGATCGGGCCATTCGAGCTCTTCCACCAGTTGTAATGGGTGGCCGTGCCGTTGGGGAATGCGTCGCAGGCCAATGTGGGTGAGACGATAAAGACTCCAAGAGTAATACTGGCAAAGAGGATGCGCAGCATTCTCCCAGACAAGGACTGTACGATCCACACCAACGGCTGTAATTTATAGGAAAGTCACCGTATGAGTGATTGCTTACAAATTGGCCCATGGCCCAGTCTGATTTGTGCCGCGAGGGTATCTGCGTGCCCTAGAAACGACCGCACCTTGTCGCTGTGCTTTTGCTCATTGCTGCTCGGCTTGTTCGGGATTCCTACGTTGACAAGAGGACATGAGACGATACAATATCGGTGCGTGATTTCAAGCATTGACTGTACTTTTGGATTTTCGCGACGATTCTCGTTTTCTTCGATCATTCTAGTGTCGGTGCCGTAATGCATCACTGTAAGGACGTTTCACAATTTATCTAATAATCACTACAATATTAATAGTCTTCGATGTTTAGAAGCTTTTCAGGCAGAGTTGGACCAGTTCTTCGTCGAGATCATGCCACTTGTTCATGGTCGAAACGTGAATGTTTGCTTGATAGCGCAGGACAACTCTCTAAACAAACATGAATTTGTTAGATCCAGCCACCTTACATACCTGAATGAGAGGAACAGTAAGAATGAGTTCAGCAAGTCGCTTCGAACTATCTCTCGTGCCGTCACTTTCATTGTATTGCACGAAATCGTGAATGATTCGATCTCGCGCCGTCTTTGCAAGGCGTTCTATTGCTTCCGTCATCTCTTCTAGTCCTACAGACTCTCCCGCTGCTAATCGAACTAACCTGATGTCCATAGGAGCAATGAGCCGATAACCAAGAACTCGACATCATTCAATTCTAATTCACGAAAACGCGAAACGACTAGAAAAAAGTCGGCAAAGAGAGGTCGAATGTGTCTGAAAACTTTGTTTGAATCCTTGTGTTTGACTTACTCGACAAGCGCATCAACAGGCACGTTCAATGGCAAAAAGCGATAAGTTTCTGGGCGAACTGGATACAGAAGATCTCCATTGTGATGCACAAGAGCCTCGGTTTCTCCAGCCTTCCACGTCGAATGTGCGAGTTCAGCACAATGAAAATTGACATAAAATTGTTCGAAGACAAGTTTCTGAAAAATCGTGTACTTCGTGAGAGTCACTGCAGACCTTTTGAGCCGCTTCTAGACCCTGGAACTCTTGGAAAGCCTCGGTAACAAAGTCAGCCAGAAGAGGAAGAGAGCGGAAGACCATTTCAAGGCTCTCCTCGAAGTAAAGGAAACGGGGTTTTTGATGCTTCTTTAAGAAAAAAGACATTCACGCAAATTTTATGCCTCTAACCTCAGCCTGATGAAAAAGTTGTTCAGTTCTTAGCCTTGAAGAGACCGAAGCAGAAGCGCGTCGCCAGGTATTCAACTGATCGAATGCACGCATGATTCTTGCTAGATGAGCGGTATAATTCGACTTTTGCTTCGACACAGGACTTGAAGCGATGGAGGGCGATTCACTAGTGGCTTTACGTCGTCGGTGTAGCACTAATCGGGAAGCGTCTTCTGAAATTTTTCGCTCATTTGACAGCCGGGATACGAACCTTCGAATTCGCGCATTCCTGCCTCTTGGCATTTCCGCAACCGACAAGCTCTACAAGTTGCAGGTGCTGAAACAAAACGTGCCAAAGAAACATTCAACTTACATTTGAAGACAATTTCACAGCGATCGTTTCTTGGACATCTCAACGAAACCTTTGTGGCCAGCCAGCGACGGAAAAAAGCAGCACAAGAGCGACATGACCAGGCACCAAAATGACGGCTTTCGGCTGACGCCGAACAGATCTGGCAAGGTAAAGAAGGCATTTTGTTGTCTGATTGTGAGGAAGAGGAGACCGAAGGCTCAGGCATCGATTGAAAGAGCGCGAATGTTTGCTTGCGGGTCGCACACTGCCAGTGATAACCACCAAGCGACTAGAAGTCACGGAGCGCGTCATCATTCTGTCAGGTTTCTAGGCGTGGCGCACAAAATAGAGTGTGTTCGGTGTTTTGAGCAGACTTTTGCTTATTGTTAGTTTAAATGTGGCTGTTTTGGTAGGACTGCTTGAACTTGTTCAAAATTTGTAGAAAAATAGCATTCATACTCTTTTCGAAATGCTTTATTCGCATTTGGGGTGGTTTAGACGCCAGTATTTAGTCTGAGGACGGCAATCCTCCCATTTATCCTCTTGATTAAACAGTTCGATTTCACCGTAGTCAACTCGATATATGTGATCGTTTGGAGCCGGATCGGGATTGCTTTTGTCAACGCTGCGACGTAGACACGCCGTCTCAGTCTGAGAATTGTTAAACGCATGCATGCATGGATTCAATAGTTTTTTTGGGAATTTCCAACTTGATAGGATTGCTTATGTACTTCGTGTGGTCGTCGGATCCACAAATCGTAGCAGCAATGAAAGATGATCACATACGGCTCGATCTCCCTTTCGTCTTCGGAACCCCAAAAATTCACCTAAAGCAAGCGATCAAGTACGTTCAAGATGCGCTGAACCGAAAATGGGGAAACGAGAAAATCGATTCTGTCTAGTCGTGACTTTTTGTCGTGGGCGTTACTCCCACGCATAAGGAACCACTTCCTTGGATGAGCTGGAATTTTTAAAGAATAATGTTTCCTACCTCTCCATTGGCATCGCTGCGAGCTTGACACATCTTGTCATCAGAGTCTCCGCCAAAAAGCCAATATGCACCTGAAATAGGTTTCTGAATAATTTCCGCAAGCAAACCGTCTTCATCCCAAATCTGGACGAGAACATGCATCCTGTGGCAAAGGAACCTCGCTTTGACGTTGACGCTGTAATCGCGGGATTCAGCTTCGTCCACGGCAATAAGAAGGAAGAAAAGAGCGACGGCTGCGAGCATCAAATGCTTCATCGATGGAAATCGAGGGCATCGGCCAGACGACTGAGGCGTATAGACTTCGCTTTTGAGGACCGCGATCGCAGACAGAATTTCAAAGTTGTGTTCTAGAAAATTGTTAAAGTTACGTCAGCGACTTTCAGCTCAAGCTAGAAATTTCTTGTCCGCTATGTAGTCCCGAGTGATAAACTTGTAATGACCTTTGAGTATTGCGTCAGTATGAAGAGTGCAGCAATAGTGCTACTGGTTTCAAAATTGCCGAAAAAAATTCAACTTCACTCAAACATTTTGTCAAAGGGGGGGGGGGGGACGAGTTCATGTCGAAGTGAAATTCGTCAACGCTTCGCAAAGACTTTATCACACTGCTGACCATACGCATTAGCACTGCGTTTTAAAATCTTTTATCCGCATTTCGGATGGTTCTCGCGCCAATAAGGGGTTTGCGGATGGCAGGAGTAGAGTACTACTGGGGAGCGAACGACGGAGAGTGGTACCACTGTCCCCTGGGAGTGTCACCACTGAGCAACCATG
>JAQIXL010001247.1:0-19467 GCA_034700245.1 Poikilolaimus oxycercus
CCCCCCCCCCCCCCCCCCCCCCCCCCCCCCCCCCCCCCCCCCCCCCCCCCCCCCCCCCCTCGGGGAGTCCATCCATCAGGCGCCTGTTCGCCTGTCGCCCTTCAACGTTTCCAACGTGATTTTCTCGCGGTTCGCTGGTTCTTCGAGGTCGAGAAGAGGAAGTCCGGAAATGAGAAGAAACTTCTGAAGCGATCACAATCTGGTCAAGAAGTACTCACGTAGAGGGTCCTTCAAGAGAAGAGAAGCCCCCTTTCTCTCTTCAGCGTGTAGAAGTAGAAGAAGAAAGATGGTGTGAGGGAAGAGTAAAGGAGTTGTGTCCGAAGAGTTGGAGGAGGCGGCGGGGCGCCGCCCACGGCGATCCACTCCTGCCCCCCGCCTGTGCAAATAAGCTCGCGGATGGCCGATTGAGCAGCGCCCCCTCACGTGTACTCGACGCGACAAGGAACGGATCTCTCGGCGTCGCCCTGCCTGTCCCCTGTCCCCTCTCCCTCCACCCGCCGAACTCCCTCGGCGACTCGCCATCTGAGTGTTTTGCCAACCCCGACGAGCGCTGGACGGGCCTCGCGCGTCTCCAGCCACCTCTGATTGCTCTTTTCCCCTGTGCCTCCCCCTCGTCGCCTTCTTTCTCCCTCTCATCATCTACAACTGCCAATTTAGTCGCTGTCTCCTCCACCAACAATCTTGTCTTCCGCTTTTTCCATTCTTTTCTTCAAGAAACAACAACCTTCATGCACAGTCTCTCTCTCATTCTCGACTTGGACAAGAGAGACTATGCAGATGTCCGGCAGAAGGTCGAAGCGTGTTGTGGAATAATAATTGTATGAAGTGCGAAAGGCGTCGAGCACTGAATGGCACCCAAATACGGCTCGTCCCCCGTCTGCCCCCCCCCCCCGCCACTCCTCCTACACACACGCTTATGTCTCTCCTCACTCGAGAGCGCGGCTTCCTTCTCTCGACGCTAGTATCCCCCGTTCTTACAGGTGCGCGTTCTCCTGCCCGTCTTCGCCGTCTTGGACCTCGCCGTCGCCTTCGCCCTTCACAGAAGTGCCGAGCTCGACTTGCTCCTCGAGTCGAGGTATTCTCTTCCTCTTGGAAGCTGAGGGAGAGGTCTGGCATGCGGCCAATTAGTTCACCTCGAGGATGCTTCTTTTATGAAAAGAAGAGTGTCGCTCTCATTGAGAAGGCCGTCTACGTGCGTCGCCTTTTCTTTTTCCTCCGCCGCAAAAGGGGAATTCTCGGCGAAAACGACTAGAAGGGGGTCTCCTCGGAGCAGAAAGCGTTGAAATTCTCGGAGCAAACTCCATTCAATGGGTTCGCTGTAAAGGAGAAGGCACTCGGCACTCCTCCTCGAGCAAGTCCTTCTGTCGGGGAGAGGGAGTTGATCTGGAGATCTCCCTCACCGCGGACATCTCGTTCAAGAGCGCATTTCATTCGAGAACAATGGCCTGCGTGCGGGAGAGGGAGAGGGAGGACGACTGCCTTGTTTTGCCCGAATGTAAATGTCGTGTGAATTGCAGACTGTGGCTGTCGTGCACGGCCTTCCTGCTTCTCGGCCGAGTCCGTCGTCTGCCGCTGCTGCTCTGCGCCGCCGTCCGCCTCGCCTCTGGCGGTCTCTCCTCGTCTTCGTCGGTCGACGCTCAGCTGAGAAGTGGAGTCGCCTATTTTGGTGAGAGTCTTCTTCCATTGCTGAGAGAGGAGTTGTAGCAGCATTGGCCGTGACGATGCACTGCGCGCCGCCCGACCCGGCGAGCGCGCCGCCTCACGCGCCCGTCTCCATTCTTCGAGACAGACCTGGTCGGCAGATCTCGGTGAGTCTTCTTTCTTCGACGGATGCTGAGAAGAGTGAAGGCTTTCGGTCTTGGAGGGCATTTGCCGGCTGCCAGTTTCAAACCAAATTTGTGGCTCGAGAGAGGGAGCAAGGCTGCAGCGAAAAAAGGGAAAGCGTCGTCGCTCCTCCGAAAGAGTTGCAGAAGAGGGCGAAGCAGCGCCCTCGCCGCGTTATGACGCCCTCCCTCGGCCATCGTTCATTGCCCCTTCGCCCTCTCGGCCTCCTCCCTCAACACGCGGCGTTCTATGAGGAAGCAAAGGGCGCGTCATCTACCCGAACGCCGTTCCTCCTCCTCTCACTCCCACAAAAAACTTGCAAGGGGCTGAGAAGAAGGGACGGGATGCCTTCTCTGAGGTCCGTCGTCGCCTCACATAATGCTCATTGCACTCGTTTGTGTTTCCCGCCTTCTCGAAGCGACGACCTCATTTGCGCCGGACGGGTCCCCCTCCTCTCCCAAGGGAAGGAATATTATTACTGCTTGAGGCTGCCTTCAATGTCTCACACCAAAGAGATCTTGCAAGCGTTGCGCGTCTTTGTGAACACTCGAGACGACAGAGTTGGCATCTTGAAGAGGAGTGAGGCACATCACAACCCCCCCCCCCTTCCAGACCGCGCCTCTCTTCTCGGAAAGCCACTCGCTCCACGTCGAAACGCGCCTTGGAAGGGAATAGAAAGGGAGTTATAACTGGCAGTCGAAGAAGGAGAAGGAAGAGACGACGGTCTTCTCTCTTGCAGCACGAGATGAGAAGGGCGCGTGTGAGCGGAGACGGCCACTCGCCTTCCACGTCGCCGCAGCCGAGGATCTCCTTCGACAAATCAGGTAGACAAGAGGAGAAGAGGGAAGGGCCAACCTCGGTCCGAGGCTGAAGGGCCGCCCTCCTCGGCCGCGTCCCGCCCTTTGGCCAGCCTTCTGCCCCCGAACGGCAACTTTTCCCATTTCGGACGCCTCTCCTCGTGGCGGGCGCTTTCTTTTCTCGTCCTTCTGTCCTCTCAGAGAAGAGCGAAGGAGGAGGATCTCGAATGCAAAGTGGCCCATTATCTTCCCCTTTTCTCTCTCGTCGTCCTTCCCTTTTTGCCGTCCTTCCGACCTGTCGCCGTCGTTGTTGTGCCCCCGCGCGCGTCTTGTTATTTGCGCGCGTTTCCGGTGTGCGGCTTCTTCTTCTTCTTCTGTATGAGCAACGAGAGATGTTCTCGTGGCCGAACCTCCGCGCCGCCGCCAAGGAGAGAAGGAGTCCCGGCTGCGAAGACGGCGTCGGTGCACGCAGAGGTGGGCCTTCCCTCCCTCTTCTTCCCTCATCCACTCTTCGATGCATGATCGTCTCGACCATCTTTTCCTTTCCACTTCGAGAGAGAGCCCCGACGGCAGCTCTCGTTGGCGTCACGCGCCTCCTCGTCTCACTGTCGCCTTCCCACCGCCCTTCCCTTCCCAACGACAAAGCCCGCGACAGTCGTCCATTCAACGTCCTTTGCAGAAGAAGAAGAAGGCTCTTCCACGGGGGGGGGGGGACGCCGCGGGCCATTTTCCTTCCGGGCGTCGAGCATCCTCTCCTGCTCGGCCCCCCAATGAATGAATGCAAAGAAGGGAAGAGGACGAGCACGGTCCCTCGTCGCTGCTCGATTCTCTCGATGAAAGATGAGCGAAGAAGAAGAAGAAGTTGCAGCGTCGGGGCCTCCTTCCTCTCGGTCGGCCCGCACGACGTCGACGGAGTCGGAGATGCAGCAGAAGTTGCACGCCGCCATGAGACAACGAAGGACTTCTCTGCCGGCGACGACTCTCGCCGCTCACGGCGCTCTTCTCGCCGCGCATCGACCTTCCGTGAGTCGCCTTTCTTCTTTCCTTTTCATTCAAACTCGACCCAATCCAGGCGACCTCCAAAGAAAGAAAAGGGATTCTAGTCCGGGGTCTGCTTCGGGGGAGTGAAGGAGTCCTCGGGGACGTGGCTGCTTCATCACTCTCCGGGGAGATGTTCACCCGTTGCCCGACCGAGGTCGAGAGCGTCGACCGAGGGGGGGGGAAGGGGTGTGGAGGGCGTCACGGACGACGTTCCGCGTCACAGTTTGCACAGGGAGGCGTCCCTCGGGCATTTCATGCAATAAGGTCTTCCAATGAATATTCCTTCTTCGTTTTTCATTGAAATCATGGCGAGGCGAGAAGATCCCGGCTCTTTTTCCCGGTGAGAAGGGGGAGGGGGACGGGGTGCGGGAGTCGCGTCGCGCGTCCCCTCTCGTGAGACGATGACGGACGACGTCTTCCGGCTGTCTCCAACGCCTCCTCTACAAGGTACGCTTATCCACTGCGCGGGGGACCTGTTCCCTCCTCGCAGCAGAGAGACCCAGTCGTCTGCACCGGAAGGGCTCGCTCCAAGTGGCCAGCAAGCGGTTCAACCGGGTCGACAGACAGAGAAACCATTTGCAGCGTCTCTCCCCTCCCCCTCTCCTCGTCTGCACGTTCAAGACTAGGGAAGGTGGCGGAAATTTGAATGGATGTCTTCTTTGATGGAAGAGACACGGCGGTCCCTTTCAAGCGTCTTCAGCTCCTCCTTCCTCTTTCACTTTCTTTCTTCTTTCTTCTTTAAGTCTTCTAGAAGAGGCAATGGTTAGGGGAAAGGATGGTCGCTCTTGTAAAAGAAGCCATCAATGGGGACGCCTAGCCCATTTGAAGTTGTTTCCTTTCCCTGATTGGGCGAAACTCTTGGCAGCCCTCTGTTGTTGTGTCCTGTGTCTTCTCTTGTCTCTCTTCTCGTCTCCCGCCACTTCCACCGTATCCAATCCATCTTCGCCTGTCGTCTTTTGTCCTTCACGAGTTGAAGAGTGGCTGGCAGCAAAGTGAGGCAGCAGCCGGTCGGGGGCTACCGTATCCCCTGTCACAGTCACATGGTCTTCTTCGCGTCGAACTCCTTCACGACGTGCAGATGCCCCTTTTGAGGGGTGCCCCTTTCAGAAATATCCCCGTGTCTCTCACGTGGCCCTTCTCTCCCTGTAGTGTCTTCGTCTAGGGGATGCGATGATATCAGAAAAGAGAAGAGAGAGAGAGAGAGAGACTTGGGAAGCCCTCTCGCCCTTTCCCGAGCACATCTCATTTCTCCTTCGACCTGTGAATATGAGTGTTTCCTTTGCAGAGCAACATCTCGGAGGCGCGCGGCCTTGTGGCCGACATGCTAGTGAACCGAGATCTGCCCTCCAACGTCGTCTCTTGTCTTCGTGCTGTCGCCACACTCCTCAACCCTCAAACGGTAAGCTTCACTTTGACCTCCTTTCGAACCTCTTTCATTCAGCCTCTTACTCACATGGACTTCGGTCTACCGCGCGTTGTCGAGAACCCTTACAGTGGCGAGCAACTCGTCGTCTCTTCGGTCAGTTATCTTCATCTTCTCTCGTGGTTTCCCTTCTCAATCCCATTCCCCCTCCCTCCCTCTCCACCCTCGATCACCTGCACCGCCGACGCCTCATTTAGCTAATTTCGTAAGCGGATCAGGGAAGGGGCTCACGCGGAAAAGTGCTCGACGAGACGCGCACGCACGAAGTGTGACGAGAGGGGGAGGACGTCTCTCGAGGAGAGGAGAAGAAGGGAAGCAGAAGAGTGACATAATTGCCGGTGTGCGTGTTCTCTTCTCTCGACAGCTTCTCCTTCGACGTCGTCTGGGAATCTGTCAAGGGAAGTCCTTGGAGGAGAAGGCGTCCTCCACCGTGATTCAACTCTCTTTCAATGTGAAAGAAAGCTCGCAATTAAGCCGGTAGAGGCGTCGTTTGCCTTCTTCGCCTCGACGACCTCTCGCCCCGTCGTCAAGAAGAGGCGCTCGCTTCCGAGAGGGCCGAAACGCGCGGAACGTCGATGGCGTCGCTGCAGAGTGGCGGGCCAAGAGGGGACGCGGCCTTCTGCGTGAGTTGTCCCTCCGGATGCCCTCGACGAGGCTGTTGCTTCTCCCCTCTGCCTTCCCTTCTGCTCAGCCTTGCTAGTCTGCTGTCTTCCTCGCAACTAACAAATCAAGGAGCATTGAGGAAGGGCAGCGGGGGCAGGGCGACGGGCACCTCAGCCGCCTTCCGGACGGGCCACACCGCTCTCGAGACTTCGATTAGAAAGCTCTGTCAGACGACTTTCCCTCGCTCTTTCCTCCACTTCCCTTCACTGAGAGAAGTCGTGCAGGAGTGAGGAACGTCGGCTGCAAACTCTTCGCGTGCGCCATTTCCTTCCTCTTTTCACTAGTCGTCTGCCTCGTGGAAGTCGCGATCCGGGCTGCGAGTCTTGGAGTGTCCGCGAGTTGTCCATTTCGTGGTCTCTTCTTCCATGACGCACGTCTGGTTGTCAGGGCGATGGCCACCTCGCCCCTCTGCCAGCACGTCGCCCGCAGCTGCTCCGACCTGGGCGACTCCTCCGACAGCAAGAGGACACTCGTCCTCGCTCCCTCGCCCTCCACTCTCCCCGACGGGCGAGCTGCGTCGCCTCCGCGAAGCGCCGTTCCGCCGTCGTCGCACCGCGGGAGTCGGCACTCGTCGTCGACTTCGGTGAAGGAGGCGATGCCCCTCGTCGGACCGTGTCGCTCCTGCACCAAAGACTTTCGCTGTGCCTGTTGCACCCACTGCGACCATCTCGCTCTCGCTTTCGCCCCGGTAAGCGCTTTCTCGTGATCTGCCTCGCCCTTCGTCGATTGTAGTGGCTGACGCTTCATTAAAGGGCGTCTGGAAAGGCGAAGGAAGTGGCGGAGGGGACAATATTTGTCGCGCTTCCCCTGCCACTGAAGCGGCGAAGAGTAATGCGATTTGCTGGAGGCGAGGACCTTCCTCGAGCAGATTCGAGGTGGGCCATGGGGTCTCTTAGAGGAGGAGGACGAAGCCGAAGAAACTCTCCAGATGATCTTCCACATGGAGTCTTCCGTCTCTCTCTCGAGACGCCCTCGCTTCCGGGCGCTGCGAATGTTTCGAGCGCCGGCGGGTTTCCCTCCCGTCAGACGTCGGCCACGTTGTTGATATCTTCGGCGAGCCAACTGTCGCGCCTCTCGCGAGTCTCGAGTCTTCGCGTGTTGATGCTCGAGGTGTTCCTTCTCCATCCTTCACCCCCCCCCCCCTTTCCCCCTCAACCACGACGGCCTTTTGGCACGGCTTTGGCCGACAAGAATGCCCCTGAAAGGAGGTGGCGGGCGAGATCTCCTAATTTGTTTGTTGCCTTCTCCTTCTTCTCTTCTCTCTCTCGAGCCTCTTGCCAGAGAGGCGCCTCTCAGGCTCTGACGTCGCCGCCTTCACATGCAAATTGGGCCAATTGGCATTTGGGCGGCGACGCCGACGTAGCGCCGTCGTCCGGCGCCGCCTGGAAGTCGCCGCTTCTCGGAACTCGCCGCCACTTGGAGCCTCTCCCACCACACTCCCCCTCAACTCTTCCAACGTCTTCTCTTTGGAGTCTCCCCCACGACGAGTTGAAGTTTCTCTCTCCACGTGACACTTCGTCTCTTCTCTTCTCTTCTCTGTGTATTCTCGTGTGAGTTGTCGACGATTGTTTATTCCTGAATGGGGGAGGGAGTGTCGGCAACCCCGAGGCGACGTCAATCAATGTTCTCCTGGCTCTCTTCTGGTGTAGTCTGCTCCCCCGCCTTCGTCCTTCTTCAGAAGGAAGACTCTCAGCAACTCCTCTGAATGTTTATGAGAACAGGCATCGTCCGCCCTCGCCGAGCTCCTTTCAAATTCCCTCGTGCACCGCCGCTTTTTTTGCGTTTCGCGCAATCTCGTTCCTGGAGGAAAGTCGGCTATTGACGCCGTCGGCGTGTCGCTCGAATTACTCGCCGTGTCAGATTCTTCCCCCCCCCCTCGCCTCTCCTCCTTCTCGCCTCCTTCGCCTCTTCGTTCTCCTGCTGCCGCCCCTCTCGGCGCCTCCTCAACAACAACTCATTTCTGCGCGCGCTCAGACTTCTTTCGAACCGCCCATCTTCTGTGCCTGCAGCCTTCTCCTCCTCCCTCTCTTCCTTCTGCTGCTTCCTGCCACCATCCGCACGTCAACCACACCAATTCCCCTTGACGCGCTCTCGGCGTGACACTCGTCTCGTGTCAACGCGCCACTTGCAACCTCCTGGACGGAAAGGGGTGGACGAGAGAGGAAAGCTCTCGACCGAGCTTCTTCGGGGCGTCCCCCAATGGGCTACATTAAGGCTTGTCCTGGGGGGATGGGGCAAGAGGGGGAAGGGGCACTTCTTTGTCCTCGCTCTTCCAGCTCCGTCTTCCGGGGGCCGAGTGAGTGCCGAGTCTTTTTCCCTTCAGATTCTCTCTTCTGCACTCGATTTAATTGCACCTCCTAGATTGGACATGGAATGAATAAAAGAAGACGCGTCTTTTCGACGAATCCTCATGGCTGATCCCTTCTCCACCATCATCCACCGTCTCCCTGCCTCCCTGACCGCGTCGAGACCAGAGTCCATTCCCCCCCCCCCCCCTTGATGGAAGTGTTCCGAGTGGAGAGACGCGAAGGCGTCTAGTTATGCGTGTGTTGCGCCATTTCCGCGAATCCGCGACGTGAGAAGGCGAAGCGATGATCGAGAAGTCGAATGGGAGACGCCTCCTTCTTCAACTTCTCCGAGCTTCTTCAAGGTTGTCGTGCTGGAGCGAGAGCCGTCGCCGTCCGAGCTGCGCCTGTCGCTGCTGGCCCCCGGCTCGGCCATGTCCGCGCCCTCTTCCTCCAGCGCCTCCACCCCCACCGTCTCGCAACGAAGCCTCGCCGCGACGGAGAAATCGAGACGGGCCGCGTCCTCGGAGCGTCTTCCCCAACACAGCGACGCCCTCATCTACTCAGCTCTCTTCAAGAAGAAATTCGCCCGAGTCTTCGGCCTCGACTCGCGTTCCTCCAAATGTCTCCACAACTGTCTCGAGTCCGAGAACCCGGTGCGTCTTCGTCTCGCGCCTCTCTCCTCTCTCTGCTCTCCTCGCTAATTCTATGGATACGAGAGGGGCGAGCCACAAGGAGACGCGGGGATTTGCCTTGCAAAGCGTGGCCATCAAAGGCCTCGTCCCTCTTCGTTCTCTCAGCCGTCGCCCACTTCCGCCCTCGTCCATTCTCCCTCCGACGGCGTTGCCCCAACGAGCCCAGATCTGAGAGAAGCGGCGACTCGCCCTTCGTCTCGCCCCTCCCCCGCCGTCTGCAGAGAACGCTGCAGAGTTGAAGTGGCACGGCCCTCGACCTTCAGAGTAGCCACGCTCCCACCTCGACCACGCTCTATTTCGGGTGCGCGAGGAGGGTGTCGGGTTGGGAAGAAGAAGGAGAAGGAAGCAAGACTGTTTGTCCTCGACCACTTGCCTTCCCTGCTGACTCACCTTGTCCTCCTTCCCTCTCCCCTTCCCCCCTTCCCCTGCTTCGTCCTCATCCAAGGAAGGCTGAAGCGTTCGCCTTCTCGGCCGAGAACAGCGCTCTTTCGTGGCCGAGGAGGCGCTAATCGCATTGCCGTCGTTCGCCCCCGTTGGCGTCCCGTCGAGAGCCCTCTCTGCCGTCGCCCTTTGAAGGCGTGAATCCGAGGAGTCGCTTTCCTCTTTCCTCTTTCCCCGTTCCTCTTCTCTTCTCTTTCTCTTCAGCGCGTCGTGACTGTCTCCAAAGGGCCGTCGAGTGCTATTGTGGCCGCTGCTTCCCCTTCTTTCGTCTTCTTCCCCTTCCCTTCTCCTTTCTCCACCACCGTCTCCTCCTCCTTCCCTTCTCCTTCTCCACTCGACGACGTCAGAGTGGTGGTTCCCGTAGAAGCGAGACAGGCTGTGATTAGAGAGCCGTGCAGGCGCTTGTTATGTCCTTCTCGAGTGACTCGCGTGTCGCCTTTTTGTGAGATTCCCTCTAGCCCCTCTAGAGGGGAGACCTTCCCCTCTCCCTTCACTCGACGAACTCAATTTTATTAATTGACCCTCGGAGTTTGGTGTTTGTTGGTGAAGGGAAGGCAGCTCGTCTCCTCTTCTGCCGCCGTTCCCTCTTGGCCCTCGTGGCTGCACCTGCGGGGGCTGACGTGGGAGAGGAGCTTGAATGGGGGCCGAGGATGCTCCGTGGGAGTCGACGCTGTTTGTCCTCCGAGGGAGCTGCGGCGGGCGAGTGGAGGCGCCCTCGGAAAGCCGAGAGGCGAAGGCCCCTCTGGGCGAGTAATAACCGCGTTGATTTGGAATAGCCGACCACTCGAGCGACGTGCGGCTTCCTCGGTGGCCGCGGGGCACAGCTGGCCTCGTCTCGTCTCAGCCGCCTGTCCTTGTCACCTGTCGAAGTAGAGGAAGAGGAGACGCGGGGCGAAGAGGGAAGAGACTCCAGAGAGCCACGCGGGCCTCCCCCAGTGTGACGTCATCCAGGGGGAGGGGGAGGCACAAAGCTCTCTGGATTGCCCCTAGAGCAGCTGAAGCGTCCTGCCCTCTCTCTGCAACAGAGACATGGGCTTCATGCCTTGGCGACCATTTCGAACCAAGGTCTGCCTTTCTCTTCTTCCCCCCCCCCTCCCCTCCCTTCTCCTTCTCTCTTCATTCCATCCACGCTCTCACGGAGTTGCCCTTGAATGGCTGTGGAGTCTCTCTTCTCTTCGAATTAAGAGAAGCCTCTCGGTGGTCGAAGGCCGTGACGAGCGAGTTCAAGAAGAGCGGAATGCCTTGGCGAGTCACGCGAAGCTTTATCACCGAGCGTCGCTATCAATGGAGAGACGCCTCTCCGAGAATCTCTCTTTGACACCTCGGCGACCTCCTCCCTCCTTCTCCTTCGCCCCTCGCTTCTTCGGGGATTGTTGTCCCTCGTCGGGGCGGTCTCTCGTGGAAGCGCCTCCCTCTCCTCGCTGTCCCCTGACAGTGCATGTAGCGACGTCGCGTGCCCAGCTGTTTGCTCTCTCTGCCATCGAGGCGAGCAGCGAGATGTCGGCGAGCCTCTGCTCAAGTCGACCCACCCTCGGCGCCTTCCTCCACAAGGTACTCCCCCCCCCCCTCTTCACTTGCAAGTTGCCCCCTCAGGGCTCACTCCTCTCTACACTCTCCTCCTTTTACAAAGTTCATTCTTCGAATGAATCTCCTTCCCCCCTCGACGAGGCTCACTCGAAGCGGTATGATTGTAGTCTCGAACTGAGAAGGAGAGAAAGTAAAGTGACTCGTCGGGAGAGGCCCCGAGGAGAAACCCGAGCTGTGGAAGGCGATGTGCCAGGCCGACGGTCACTGTCCATCCTCGAGGGCTTTCCTCGCAGGCTTCCGCTTTCATTCAAGGGGCCGGCTGTTGATGGCTGCGCCTGCCCTTCTCTCTTGCTGGCCGCGCTTGTCAGAGAGAAGTGGAGGGAGAGAGATCAAGAAGGCGGACGCTTTGATCTCTCGTCGAGTGCTTTCACTCGCCTTCCAGCGCGAGTTACTCCTCCTCCTCGTCCTCGACGAGCTGTTTGCGGTCTGCCGCCCGCTTCCCGGTACTCGCCCCCGTCGACCCGCATCCTTGTCCCTCTTGAAGAAGAAGAAGAAGAAGAAGAAGTTCGGAATAGGAGGAGAGGAGCCTCTCTTCCAAGCCCCAAACTGAATTCATTATCCGCGACGGCAAGAAGGGAGAGTTGAGGATGAAGGTGTTGTTGCCCTGGCGGAGCTGAGACTGCCGTCGCTGGTCTGTGAGAGTCTCTGGAATCGGAGGCCCCTTCACAAATTGCTTTTAATTGCCTTCATTTCTTGGGGTCTTCCTGAGAGAAGAGAAGTCCTTCGTGGTGGCAGACGCCGTCTCGGAACTCCTCAAGCGCACGGCCGCCGCCTTTATTGCTCAGCCATTCGCGCACGCAGCCATCAAGCGGGCGTCTCGTCCCTCCGCCCGCCTCTCCCAGCTGACCTCTCTCCTTCCCCTCTCCCTCACTCCATTCCTCATTCAACTCCTTTGCAGGCTTCGAAGCCCCGAGTCTCGAACATCACCTTCTCAACAGTCACCAGTGCCACTGGTCTCCCCACCATCGCCGCCGAGCCCTCGAGGCCGCGATCCAGCAGGTCTTCTTCTTCACTTTATTTCTCTTTGCCATTGAAAGTGAAGACGGAAGATGTTTACAGTTACTGGAAGCCGAGTGAGAAGGAGACGGGGGCCGTCGCCTCGTCCTCCTCCGCCGTCGCGCCGCCAGCGCCCTCCTCGCAGCAGGACGCGACGCGACGAGGCGCCTCTGAGAGCGCCTCGGGCGCTGCAGCCGCGGCGCCGCCGCCGATGGGCGCCGCCCCTCGCGCCTCGAAGAATCTCGTCAACCACAACCACGAGCACAATCATGTGCAGAATCACGAAGGTAAGGGGAGAAAGAAGAAGATGGAGAGTGTTAAGGCGCTTCCTCACATTCTCCCTGCACCCCCTCATCTTCGACGACGACGGCCGCCCCTCGGGATGCCTCCAGAAGGTCGTCTTCTCGAGCTCGACGGACGCCGAGTGTGCCTCCCCTTGTGGAGCCCGACGACAGCTCTTCGGACAGCTCGCGGGCGAGGTTCCACTTTCCTCAAGAAAGAAGACGGCGATTGCAGCTGCGATCTGAGCGAGACCTCCGTGACGACAGCCGATGGGACGGTCTTCGTGCCTCGAGAGATGGACTCGGATGCCGCCTGGAGAGAAGTCTCAGACTGGTCCTTCCCCATCTTCCGCGTCGCCGATCGCTTCCACCACACCGTTCTCACCAGGGTTCCACTCCTTCTTCTCACTGACATCCTTTCAGTTGACCTACACCGTCTTCCGACAAGCGGACCTTTTTCGCATCTTCAAGATCTCTCCCAACAAATTCTTCAACTTCTTCCACTCCCTCGAGCGAGGCTACTGGGAGATTCCCTGTGAGTCCTCCCCCCCCTCCCCCCCCCCCCCGCCACGTCGCCCTCGAAGCCGATGTGAGAATGCGTTTACGCAGCGGGCGGGACGTGTCTCTAGTCCGACGTTCTAATTGGCCACAGCTCCTCCTTCTTTGGGAGTTCTCTCTCGAGAAGGCAAAGGGGGCAGTCGAGCGAGCAGAGTGACGTCTCCTCGAGAGAAGAGGAAGACAGGAGGAAGGAGAGTGAAGACGTCCTTTCCAGACCACAACCGAATTCACGCGGCCGACGTCCTCCACGCGTGCTTCTACTTGACGTGCCACCCCGTGAAGGCCTTCCAAGGACCTCCCTCCACCCCCGACTCGCCCCTTCCACCTCAAGATGCCCCTCTGCCAACACCAATCTGCGACAGCATGAGCAACCTCGAGGTGAGCTTCATTCTTTAGAAAGGAAAGGGCTCAGGTGATGGCGTTGTACACGGCAGCCGCGATGCACGACTTTGACCATCCAGGAAGGACGAACGCCTTCTTGGTGGCAGCCGAGGATCGCAAGGCCATTCTCTACAATGACCGCAGCGTCCTCGAGAACCATCACGCGGCGGAGTCGTGGCGTCTTCTGTGTCATTCGCAGAATTATTTCATCGACGCCCTCGACCAGGCTGAGACGAAGCGCTTCCGTTACCTCGTCCTCGAGTACATTCTCGCGACGGACCTCAAGCAGCACTTCGACATCATCATGCAGTTCAACGAGAAGGTGCCCCCTCCCTTCCCTTGGAAAAGGAAGAAGTTCAGGCGGCAGACATGGATCTCACTTCGGAGTCCGATCGAGTTCTCGTCTCTCAAGTGCTCATCAAGTTCGCCGACATCAACTCTCCCTCCAAGCCTTACCCCCTTCATCGACAATGGACTGATCGAATCTGCGAGGAGTTCTATGAGCAGGTCTCTCTTCCTCTCTCTCAAAGACTTTGCAGGGCGACGAGGAGAAGCGTCGTGGGATGCCCCTTTCGCCTTACATGGATCGGAATGAGCCGGCGGTGGCGAAATTGCAAGACTCCTTCATCGCCCACATCGTGTCTCCTCTTGCTGTTGCTCTCAACGAAGTGGGTCTTCTTCCGGTGTTGCCCGGCCTCGAGGAGTCCGAGTTGATCATCAACCTCAAACACAACCACCAGAAATGGCTCCTCGAACTCGAATCTGCCGCTTCTTCCGGTCCGACTTCTTCTTTCAAGCAATCTCACAGGTTCAGCGTCTTCGGGTGTCTGTGCGGGTAGTGAGACGATGGACGAAGAGGAAGCTCGAGGCGCTGCTCAACCCGGCGCCGGCAAACAGACACCTTCCTTGGACTCCCTTGTCGGCGAGGTTAGTAGTTGACAGAGGGAGAAGAGAAGAGAAGCGGATGCCGTCGCCTGGCCTTGTGTCCCTCTCTCATCTGTGGCTTTTCAGTGAGGGCTGAGAAGGGCTCTGAGAGGCTGCTTCCTCCTCCCTTGTGGTCGTCGTCCGCCCGTCCCTCTGTCGCCCCTCCTCTCTTTTCGGGTCTCCGGGTCCCATTCGGGTCTCTTCTCCGTCCGTTGCCTCGCCCTCGCCGCCCTCCTCCACTCCTCGCCGCCTCCAACGCCGCCTCGACGACTCGTCCTTGCCCGCCATTAGGTAACGGCGTTCGTGTGCTTGCCTGCCCCTCGCCCGGCCCTTCCCATGCCGCCCTTGCATGCCCCGCCCGTTCTCGTCCACCGTCGCACTAACTCCTCGCCCGTCGCTTCGCCTAAACCACCCTTGCTAGTTGTTCGAGGCGGCCTCTCACCTAGCCTGCCTCGTCCTTCTCCTTTCACCTCCCTCAGAAGCTTCCCTAATCGTGTCTTCTTTCCTTTCCTTTTCCTCTGAGAGAGATTGTTGCAGGAGCAGTTCGAGATGTGTACAATCCAGGAGAACGACGAGGAGGAGTACCTCTGAGGCGGTGGCCGTCTTCTCGCCTCTCCTCTACGGGTCTTCTCCCTCCTCTTCCCCCACCCCCTTATACGAATCGAGGTACTCTCTCGCCACTCAACTCACGGTTCTCGCCTCTCTTCTCTCCCCGAGTTCAGCTCTCACGGGCCTCCACAATTCTCCTGGGTCTTCTTCTCCCCTCCCCTCCCCCTCCCATACTCGCTTTACTCTCTTCTTTCTCTCCTTATTTGTGTTCTTTCGAGGTGAGTGTTGTTCACACGAAGCTTTCCTCTTCTTCCTTTTCGCTGTCCCTAGTCTTCTTCCTCTGCCAAGATCCATAATGACCGAGGTCCTCATCCCTTCTCCAAGTGTTTCTTCAGTCCTGTGAATGAGAAGAAGAGAAGAAGTTATATGTACATGTGAGTATGTTCATGTTCACAAAGAGAGAAGATAATAATAGAAGAATCTTCAAAATCTCCTTGTTTGAGACACTTGGCCCGTCCCGCAACTCGTCTGCTCGTTTCACAGAAACAAAACACATTTATAAGGACAAGAAGAAGAAGACGAAATCAAAAGCGAGGCAGAGACATTGTGGTTGTCTCTCGCTGTGCCGCCTCCATCTCCTCGAGTTGTTGTCGTTTGGATATCTCGAGTGTGATGTGCTTCATTTCCTGATGCTCTTTCTTCTTTTCCGCCTTCTCCGTCTCCCACGCCTCCTCCAGTCGGCTGTCCTTCACATTCACGGCCTTCAGCTCGGCACGATTGTTCTTTCCGTGAAGCAGCACAGCAACTGTAGGTGTCGTCGTCGTCGACGCGCGCTCTTTTTTGTCCCCTGAGACATCAGCAGTCAGAGATCAAAAAGCTTTACCAAACGTGACGGTTCTGTGAAATCGCTGACGAGCCACTTCAGGAATGACAAGCTCGTTAACGGCTGGTTGACTCGACGTTGGAACGTTCTATAGTAGTTTTACCTTCCAAATGAACAATTGAAACCTTGAAGGTCTCGCCGATCATTCGATCAAATTCCTCCATAAAATTCTCGTCTTCTGGTTGAAGCTTCTTCTCCGTGCGTAAATGAACTTCCTCGTCTTCTGCCATGAGAGCCGAGAGTCGACGCTTTCCCGTCTCCTGTTCATTCACGCTGCTTTCGCATCTAACAATAAGAGAGCTTAGTGGTTTGGAGCTTTACTCTTCATCTTCCTCTTCAATTTGGTACAGATCGAAATGATGACCACCAGATCGGCGCTTGTGGTCTTCCTTGAAATCATCAACATCAACTTCATCGTCGTTGTAATCGACAACAATCTCCGACAGCTAAAATCTTTCTCAAGCTTCCTCTTCAAACCGTCTTTCGAATCGATTCTTCCATTTGCGAAACCCGCGTTCGAGCCTCTTCATAGCTTGTTGGAAGTTTCACTCTACCTTCAAAACTGAAACAAGACATTCGACATTCAGACGCTTACGCTGCGATAAGTTCTTTAATGGATCCTTCAACTTCGGCAGGAAAAGGAGCCGGCACACCAAACTCCATCTCTGAGCACGTCTTCCACTCCTCCTTCTTCATCCAGTAATATTTGAAGAAGTAATTGAGGAATGTGTCCATGCGACGCTTCGCTGGACCATCCAAAAAGAACTCGGCAATAGTGAAGACAAGCGCAGCAATAAGCCGCAATCTGCTTAGATCTTTCCATGTCGCATCCTCACGTAACGGGAATGTCAAAAACAGATAAAGAGTCTGCGACAAGATAAGAAATACGCGACTACGAACCTTGAGGACAGTTTTCGAATCGCACACTTCATAGTTGTAGAGTTCTCCAAGATAAGCGGCCGATGCCTGTCCTTCTTGATTCAACTCGCCCGCTCGAATCTCCAGCGAGAAGCGCAACGTCTCAGTCACATTATCCACAACCTGAACATTCTAATGAATAGAACTAAAATACTTCTTCAGCGATCCACTCGAGAGAATGAATATTGCGTAGACCGGAGACGAGAGAAGCGAGACAAGACAGTTGTGAGAAGGGAACTTTCCAGGCCGAAGACAAGCAATCGATTGCATTATCTGAGCTCTCTTTAGCTCAGATCGCATTGCGGTACCTGCAATGGCCTTATCGTTCCAGTTGATGCGTCTCAAGAGTTGGACGCTCCTGTCCCCCATACCCTCGCGGCAAGTTTGAACAACCATTCGAATAAATCTAAACACTTTTAGTGCAAGTGTTTCAAACCGAATGATCGGCTTCTCGGCTGGCTGTCTTGAAACGGACGCCTCTGACGGAACGCATGCGTAGTACGCATTTTCAATGAGCATCTAAAACAAAGCCTTTTCTACTTCTTCCACCCATGCTCTTACAGTATGACGAGAATCCTTGATTCGTGATTTCTTCTTCCCAATCACGTCTAGCAACACTTTCATCTTCGCATGCGAATCCGCGTTCCTTCAACGAAGTTTCAGGCAAGATGCTCTTCTACCTGTAAAGGTAAAGGCCTCCAGCTTCCAGAAGAGTGCACGCCATATCGATGTTGTGACCATGAAAGTCATAGACTAGTTGTCGAAGAACCTTTAGCGCATCCGCCTTTGAAAACAAGCCGAATTTCATCTATGGACGAGAAATGTTAACAAGACGAAGACCCACGAGTTCCATCATGTACACAACACATTTGGTCTTCGTTTCAACTCGAACTGAATCCTTCACTCTACGCGTAGTAGAGGCTTTCAAAATATTCCTAGACCGAGCATGTGATGCAATAAAGCAAAAGACGTACTTGAACTCCTCATCCAAGAGTGAAACGAGTTCCTTGGCGATATCTGGTATCAAAGGATTTAGTGTTGCAACAAGTCTTGCGAGAAAAGGCAGTAGGTCTCGGTTGCGACCAGACAAGTAAAGAGCTCGCACCAGTCGGCGACAATATATCTACAAGTGAATGTTAACCAAAATGAAGGATAGA
The DNA here is from genome assembly GCA_034700245.1 of Poikilolaimus oxycercus. Classification (NCBI taxonomy): domain Eukaryota; kingdom Metazoa; phylum Nematoda; class Chromadorea; order Rhabditida; family Rhabditidae; genus Poikilolaimus; species Poikilolaimus oxycercus. The sequence continues at coordinate 17,404 of JAQIXL010001247.1, forward strand.
ACCTACTTTGTTATTCAGGTTGAGAACAAAGTCGAGAGCTGCGTTGTCAACCATGTCGCGGTTGACCATTGTCTGCAGACCTTCTTGAAACGCCTTCCAATATGCATGAGTTTCCGCGCATTCCTATGCTTTTTGACGAATTTATTCTTTCAAACCTCTGCAGGAATATCGAAGAGGAAAGCATACTGTGAGCTCGAGACAGGCGTGTCTTCGTGGTCGTCATCTTCATCTTCAGATTCTGAGGCATCACTTTCTTCTCCGAAACGTTCTCGAGGACTGCGTAGTTAAAAAAGTTAATATCGACGACCCTACTCATCTTCATCGAGTCCCTCCACGTCGACATCTTCGATCTGCGCCACTTCGCTTACTTCGTTATCTTCCTTCGTCTCTATGCATTCTTTGAACAAGGCGGCTGGTATTTGTCGGCGCAAGTCGACCACGTCCTGTTTTCAACCAATCAGCGAGAAAACGTCAACGTACCTCATAAAATCGCTTCGCTTCCTCATCCGCCCATAGCGACAAACGACCTTCGGACACAGCTTTGGCCATCTAAGAGCCTTTTAAAGCTGAGATTTCGTTACTAAAATAGCCGCTGCTTCGTCTTCTTCATCATCACTTGGTTCTTCTGGAAGATCTGGGAACTCCAGACCCAGAACCGCACTCAACTCTCTTCCTTGACTAGCCGCTTTCTCAAGCGCCTCCCTTTTTGCTTCCAGTTCCTGCTTATCTTCAGCAGGCGCATCTCCTACGGCAGAGGATTACCTTGCAAAGTCAACAAAATCATACCTCGACTGCGTTCGAATCTTTTGATCTTGCGAACAAGACGATTGACGTCTGTATGCAGAGTTCGAGCGTGCTGTAGCAAAGAAGCATGGTACTTGGTAAACAGATCCGTAAAAATCTTGCGATGTTCCTCCGAGATAAGGAATGACGGAGACGGCAGATCAATTCTAGAGAACGAATTTGCTAGATGGAAAAAAAAATCTACCCTGTCAACTGCTTCTTGACGGTGAGGGGTAGGAAGTTGCCGATATCATAACCAAAAGAGCGCAGAAGTGGTAAAAGAATGGGCAAATGAGCGAATTCCTGAAGTTTTCTTTCATCTTCTTCTCTGGAGAAAAGAAGAAACCTTTGAATCGGTCTGCACAAGGAAAGCGACTGCATTCCCCAAGGCTGCAAATCCATCGCGGGCGACAATAACTCCGTGAAGCGACAACTCAGCCAAGAGTCTGCATTTCGTGTCACACGGTATAGCATACTTCTTACCTTAAGTCGACCCGCAGTTTTCCGGGATTCGAGACTTTATCCGACTTCTTCAAAGGCAGACCCTTTTTCAGTTCATTGAGCAGTTGGGATGAGAATTTTTCGTAGCGACAACTGATCTCAACACAGACGGAGACAACCTAAACTTCTCAATGAGAGAGATCAAGCAGACCCACCGTTGACAAGTCAGACGTTTTAAGCTTCGCTTCCGCAATTGCTTGTGCCATTTCCTCAACAAAACGTGAGAGATTGAGCCTTGATATGTCGCTGACGAGGCTCTCTAAAACAAATCAGAACTCGTAGAAAATAAATCATGGAAACCTTGCTGCCCTGCGCCAATATTCTTTATTCGCTTCATGAATGACGTCGTCTTCTTCAAGGTAGATTCCAGTTTGCGAAGAGATGGTTCGTCGAGAAAGACAGCATTGTCCACTCTCTCGCGATTCGCTCTCTGAGCGACGCGCTGGTTTCCCATCTCCACAGCGAACACTTTCGCCGGAGAAACATCACCTGACATTCTAAATCCAGAGCAAGTGTGATGAACTTTTAATGTCGGGAAAGGCGAAGTTATTAGCCTCCCTGAGGAGATGGCTCGAAACCAAATCGGTTTGAAAGAAAAATAAATGAACATTTATCACAAATGAATGCATAAAGCAAGGAAAGTTCCACAAAATGATGAGATACCACAGGTGCTCGACAGAAACAGCAGCTATCTAGAGAAGGATCAGATGTCGCCCTGGTCGACGTCTTTCTTGCCGTTCTTCATGAGCCGCGTCAGCTCCACGTAGTCGATGTGGCCGG
>JAQIXL010001248.1:0-19466 GCA_034700245.1 Poikilolaimus oxycercus
TTTCGCTTCGCCGGCGCGCCCGCCGCTCCGCGGCGGACGCGGAGGAGAAAGGCAAAAGGGTTTGGAGTGAAAGGAATCGAACCCGCGCCTTCGGCGCGGCAAACAGCGCCATAGACCGCTAGGACTCCGCCGCGTGAGCTTGTACAAAAAACCGCCTTACGCTGTTCTATTAAAGGCGGGACGACGAGAATGACGGCGATGCCGACATGGCCTCGGAAGACTCCTCACCTGGAAAGGAAGATTAGGCACACCGATGGACTATGCTTTGTTTCTCCTTTGCAATCGTCTCTAGTTGTTGTGTTTTTGTATGTTCTTGAATCTCTTACATCGTCATCTCGTCGATATGTTTTTTGAAATTGTCTCCGTTGATAAAATCTCTCCATGGAGATGACGCTTTCTCCGGGTACTGAGGCTTGAATCCTTCGTGATTTCGAGTTTATCAAAGGCAACGTTTCTTTTTCTGAGTTTGAGATATTCGCTTCTTATGAAATCGTTTCAGTTGTTCGAACAGTTCGGCAGAAGATGTTTCCTCTTGTGCAGAACAACCTCTTCAACAACGCCCAGGAGCCACCGGATGTCCCTCCTTCTCTCTTATTGTCGTTGATGGACGCAGTGCCGGACGTCTTCGTCGACCGCGTCCTCTCGCGACTTGACACTAAGGATCAACTCATCTTCGAACTCGTCTCGCATCGATGCCATAACATCGTTCAGTCGAACCTTATGCGTCTCAAGAAGTGAGTGACTCTTTCTCTCTGCCATTTGTAATTAGATCTCCTCGTATTGGAATTATGATCACGAGGACCGACGCTTCTAAATGGATCTTGCTCAATAAAGGAGGCGGAGTCGAATTCACCGTTGACTCAAACGGCAAAGATGAGTCGCCGAAGGACGAAATGGCTGTGGAGTGGCAAGAAGGCGAAATTCATTTCACGAAGGAGAAACTCACAATGCCTCCGGAATTTGGTTATCAACTTGAGAAGTCAATTATCAGAGTCCGTTGTGAAAACTCTACAGAGTTGGAGCTTGTGGCTTTTGTGCTGAACAAGGTTTGACACAATCCTTTTCTTGATGTCTCAGTGTCTTTCTCGGGTCACCTTGGAGACCTTGTCTCAGTTCGACTACGACGAGGACGATATACAAGTTCTGAGTCCGGTTTGTATGGTCGTTTTCTAGAAATACAACTGTCTTCTTTAGATCCTCAAGCCACATGTTCATTCATTGGAGCAGCTGAAGTTTTACAATATATATAGCCAAGCCTTCCATTACGAGACGATTCAAGACCTAATTTCCGAGTCCAAACTTCAGTACACCGAGTGAGCGTCTTGCTTAGTTCCGAATACTTTGCTCTTCAGGTTTGTCCGTCTCCGCCTGATCAATCCGGCTCCAAAGGAGTTCTTTTTGACGCCATGCTTCAAGACACTTCTCGAATTCGATGCAAGTATTATTTCTTTTAGTGATATTAAAGAAAAATTTCCCGACTGTCTCTTCTTTCAGATGCCTTACGTTGACTCGGAATTTGACGACGAATTATTGCTGTCTTCGCTTCCGCCACGCAATCTAATAGTGCTGGGCAAGTGCAACGTTACTACTAAAGGCTTGAATACTCTTCTCAAGCAGTACATCGCGGGCACTCGCGGCTTTTCGTAAGTCAACGATACTCTCTCCTTTGATGACAGCCTATAGATTTGTCTCCCTCATTCTTCAAAACCTTCCATCAACTGACAAGGATGTTCTCTGGAACGAGCTCGCAAGAGATATCCCATGGACGAACCATGAGGAGATCTACTATGTGAAGAATTCGAGTCGATATCTTAAAATGAGTTTTGCTAAGGTGAGTGTTTTGCAATTCCTATTGCGTAACTTTTATGTTTTAGGCTGAAGAGACTGCCAACGAGTGCCGGGTTGAGTTCTTCACGGATCAGTACGACGATGAGATCTCCGATGACGATTGGAGTGGCGATTCTGAGGAAGAGGATTCGAGTGACGAAGAAGAAGATGAAGAAATGAGCCCTTCTGACGAGTCGCACGACGAGAATGACGGCGATGTCGACATGGCCTCGGAAGATTCATCGCCTGGAGAAGAAGAGTAGTTACACGGAAACACTTAATTTCTCTTTTTCAATCGTCTCTATTTGTTGTGCTTCTGTATGTTCTTGAATTTCTCACATCGTCATCTCGTCGATCTGTTTTTTCAAGATTGTATCCGTGGATAAAATATTTTCCTGTGATGGCCTGTTCCGATTTCTGAGGCTTGAATCCTTTGCGAATTTCGAGTTTATCAAGTCGAAGACTTTCTTTATTTCTGAGTTAGAGTTATTCGCTTCTTATGAAATCGTTTCAGTTGGTTGAGGTCTAGTCGTTTGGCGGAAGATGTTTCCTCGTGTGGCAAGCAACCTCTTCAACAACAGTCAAGAGCCACCGGATGTATCGCCCTCTCTTTTGCTGTCGTTGATGGACGCTGGGCCGGACATCTTCGTCGACCGCATTCTCTCGCGACTTGACACTAAGGACCAACTCAACTTCGAACTCGTCTCGCATCGATGCCACGACATCGTTCAGTCGAACCTCAAGCGTCTCAAGAAGCGAGTGACTTTTTCTCTTCCTATTTATAATCAGGTCTGCTCCTATTGGAATCGAGATCGCCTGGGCGAACAATTCTAAACGGATCTCGTTCAATGGAGGACGTGGAGTAAAATTCATCGTTGACTTAAGAGGCCACGATGAATCGCCAAAGGACGAAAAGGCTGTGGAGTGGGAAGAAGGCGACATTCATCTCACGAGAAAGAAATACACAAAGGCTCAGAAACCATATCAGAAGACAGTTATCACAGTTAACTGTGAAAATTCGACAAAATTGGACCTTGTGGCTTTTGTCCTGAACAAGGTTCGAAACACAATCTTTTCTTAGATGCTTCAGTCTTTCTCGCGTCACCTTGGAAACCTTGTGCTTTTTCGTGTACGACGAAAGCGATATACAAGTTCTGGGCCAGGTTTGTTTGGTCGTGTTATACAAGTTGTCTTCTTTAGATCTTCAAACCACATGTTCATTCATTGAACCGTCTGTGTTTTCATGCTAAACGGAGGCGAATTTTGTTATTCCATTACGAGACGATTCAAGACCTAATTTCCGAGTCCAAGCTTCAACGTATCGTGTGAGTGTCTTGTAACTTCCAAATGCCTTACTCTTCAGGTTTGATAATGTCGGCTTGATCAATCCCGCTCCAAAGGCGTTCTTTTTGACACCATGCTTCAAGACGCTTGTTGAAATCGATGTAAGCATTCTTTCATTTTGTGATATCGTCTATGAAACTTGTTTTCTGTAACTTCTTGCAGACGGATGATTATTTTAACTCGCATTTTGACGACGAATTGTTGCTTTCGCTTTACCAACTCGAATATATAGTTCTGGGCGAATGCAACGTCACCACAAAGGGCTTGAATACTCTTCTTAAACAGTACATCTCCGGTGTTCGTGATTTTAAGTAAGCGATTGTTTTCTCTATTTATGGCGTTCTTTAGGGGAGTCTCCGTCGTTCTTCAAAATGTGTCACAAATTGACGTAGATGATCTCTGGAGAGAGCTCGCGAAAGATATTCCATGGCCGGACTATACGGAGATCTACCATGCGGAAAATTCGGGGCGACAGATCAAAATGAGTTTCGAGGAAGTGAGTGTTTTACAGTTTACACTGCGTATCCTTAATGTTTAAGACTAATGAAGAGCTTGCCAACGAGTGCCGGGTTGAGTTCTTCACTGATCAGTACCCTTATTTCTGGGACGATAGTGACAGTGGCGATTCGACCAATGACGATTGGAGTGAAGATTCCGAGAATGAAGAAATGAGCACTTCTGAAGAGTCGCACGAAGAGAATGACGGCGATGTCGACATGGCCTCGGAAGACTCCTCGTCTGGAGAAGAAGACTAGTTGCACGGAAAGACCATTTCTCCTATTGACTCATTTTCAGTTGCTACTTCCTGTATGTTCTTGAATCTCTCACGTTGTCATCCTATCGGTCTTTCAATTCTTCGTCAATAAAATACCTTGCTGTGATGGCGTTTTCCGGGTTCTGAGGCTTGTATCCTTTGCGAATTTCGAGTTCGTGAAATCGAAGACTGTTTGTTTGTTTCTGAGTTTGATCACTCCAATGAAATCGTTTTAGTTGCTCGAACAGTTTGGCACAAGATGTTTCCTCGTGTGGCAAGCAACCTCTTCAACAACGACCAGGAGCCACCGGATGTTCCTCCTTCTCTCATATTGTCGTTGATGGACGCTGTGCCTGATGTCTTCGTCGACCACATCCTCTCGCAACTTAACACTAAGGACCAACTCAACTTCGAACTCGTCTCGCATCGATGCCACGACATCGTTCAGTCGAACCTCAAGCGTCTCAAGAAGTGAGTGACTTTTTCTCTTCCTATTTATTATCAGGTCTGCTCCTATTGGACTCAAGGTCGCCTGGGCGGACGGTTCTAAGCAGATCTCGCTCAATGGAGGAGGCGGAGTCGACTTCATCGTTGACTCAAAAGGCAACGATGAATCGCCAAAGGATGAAAAGGCTGTGAAGTGGCAAGAAGGCGACGTTCATCTCACGAAGGGGAAACGCGAGATCCCCTACGGTTTACCTAAACAGACAGTCATCAAAGTTCGCTCTGAAAACTCGACAAAGTTGGACCTTGTGGCTTTTGTGCTGAACAAGGTTAGACACAATATCCTTTTTAGTTGTTTCAGTGTCTTTCTCGCGTCACCTTGGAGACGTTGCATTTCTACCAGTGCGATGATAACGATATGCAAGTTCTGGGCCCGGTTTGTTAGTACGTTTTCTACAACAAACACTTTCTTTAGATCTTCAAACCACATTTTCAATCATTGAACCGTCTGAGTGTCTATGTTAAATGGAGGCCAGTCTTCACCGAGTTATTCCATTACGAGACGATTCAAGATCTAATGTTCGAGTCCAAGCTTCGTCGCATCGAGTGAGTGCTTTAATTCTGACCATATTTTGCTCTTCAGGCTTACCAATCTAGGCTTGGCCAATCCGGCTCCAAAGGCGTTCTTTTTGACATCATGCTTCAAGACGCTTGTTTCAATCAATGTAAGCATTCTTTATTTAGTGATATTGTCTGTATAACTTTTGTTTTCTGTAACCTCTTGCAGATGGATTATTATTTTGACTCGGAATTCGACGACGAACTATTGCTTTCACTTCCCAAACTCGAGGTAATTATCCTGGGCAAGTGCAATGTCACGACAAAAGGCTTGAATACTCTTCTCAAGCAGTATGTCGCCGGTGTTCGTGACTTTCGGTGAGTGAACGTTTGTTCCATTTGATCTGCAGGGTTATTTCCCTTGTTCTGCAAAATCTACCTTCATCCAAGAAGGATGATCTCTGGACGGAGCTCGCCAAAGATATCCCATGGCCAAACAATAAAAAGATCTACCATGTGAAGAACTCGAGTCGATATCTTAAAATGACATTTGCGGAAGTGAGTGATTTGCAGTATATTAAGTGTCTTTTTTGTTCAAGGATGAAGAGATTGCCCCCCTAAGTGCCAGCGAGTGCCGGCTTGATGTCTTCACTGATAAGTGCTCTTATTTCTGGGACGGCGTTGATCGTTCTGATGAGGAGTCTTCGAGTGACGATTCTGAAGATGACGATGACGAAGAAGATGATGAAGAAATGAGCACTTCTGAAGAGTCGCACGACGAGAATGACGGCGATGTCGACATGGCCTCGGAAGATTCCTCAGGTGAAAAAGAAGACTAGTTAGACGGAGGGACTATGCTTTGTTTCTACTTTTGAATCGTTTCTAGATACTATTTGCTGAATGCTCTTTAATTTCTCACGTTGTCATCTCATCGATCTGTTTTTCGAATGGTCTCCGTGGATAAAATATCTTCCTGTGGATGCGCTTTCCGAATTCTGAGGCTTGCATCCTTTGTGAATTTCGAGTTTATCAAATCGAACACCCTCTTTGTTTCTGAGTTCGAGTTATTCGCTTCTTATGAAAGCTTTTCAGTTGTTTGAAGAACATGTTTCCCCTTGTGGAGAACAACCTCTTCAACAACAATCAGGAGCCACCGGATGTGTCACCTTCGCTCTTGCTGTCCCTGATGGATGCTGTTCCGGACGTCTTCGTCGACCGCGTCATCTCGCAACTTGACACTAATTACCAACTCAGCTTCGAACTTGTCTCGCATCGCTGTCACAGCATAGTTCAGTCAAACCTTAATCGTCTCAAGAAGTGAGCGATTTGAGCTCTTTCCAATTGTGTTCAGATCTGATTCTATTGCAATCAAGATCACTTGGGCTGATGAGAAGAAATGGATCTGGCTGAATAGAGGAAGCTATTTCGGTCAAAAAGTCAAATTCATCATTGAACAAAACGGCAACGATGAATTACCGAAGGAAGCTCTTGAATGGCAAGAAGACGGAATCCACTTCACAAAGCTGAAGCGCACAAAGGCTCCGCTCTGGTTAGCTAAGACAGTCATCAAAGTTCATCACGCAAACACGACAAACCTCGACCTTGTGACTTTCTTACTGAACAAGGCCTGTCACCTAAGATTGCCTCTTTTATTGTGGTATTGCAGTGTCTCTCTCGCGTTACGTTGAAGGATTTGTCTCTGTGCAAGTGCGATGAGGATGATATACGAGTGCTATGCCCGGTTAGTTTGTTTTTTTCTAAAAAAGTTTTCTTTAGATTCTCAAGCCGCACATTCATTCACTGGAAGATCTTATAGTATCCGTGGAGCCGAATTTGACCGCTGTCCAGCCACTTCACCATGAAACGATTCAAGACCTGTTTTCGGAATCCAAAGTTCGCGACATGGAGTGAGTTCTTGGGTTATTTCCGAATCCTTAATCTTATAGTTTTTATCTGAGCCTAATCAACCCGGCTCCGAAGACGTTCTTCACGACGCCCTGCTCTAAGACTCTTGCAGGACTGACTGTAAGCATGCAGCATGCGTTTTTCTTGTTTTCGTAAAACATTTGGCTTGCTCATAATGGTTACAGATGCCGACTATCGACTCGGAATTTGACGACGAATTGTTGCTATCGCTCCCCCAACTAGAGATGATTATTCTTGGGAAATGCAACGTCACGACAAAAGGCCTGAATACTCTTCTCAAGCAATACATCTCCGGCGTTCGTGACTTTGGGTAAGCCAACTATCCATCTGATGTTCTCGTATAGGAAAGTCACTCTTATTCTTCAAAACCTGTCTTCAACTGAGAAGGAGGATCTCTGGGCGGAGCTCGCCAAAGATATTCCATGGACGAACCATAAGGAGATCTATTATGTGAAGAACTCGACTCGATATCTTAAAATGAGATTTACGGAGGTGAGTCTTTTGCAGTTTATAATGTGATTATCTTGTTTTTGTTAAAGGATGAAGACATTGCCAACCTGAGTGTCAACGAGTGCCGGGTTGAGTTCTGCACTCAAAAGTACGCTTGTTTTTTGGACGAAACTGGAAGCTCCGATGAAGACGATTCTGAGGATGAAGATTCGAGTGACGAAGAAGAAGATGAAGAAATGAGCATTTCTGACGAGTCGCACGACGAGAATGACGGCGATGTCGACATGGCCTCGGAAGACTCCTCGTCTGGAGAAGAAGGCTAATTAGACGGAAAGGCTATGCTTTGTTTCTCCTTTTCAATCGTTTCTAGTTGGTGTTCCTGTAAGTTGTTACTTCTCACAAGTTCGTGAGCTATTCATAACCAATAAAGTTAAGTTGAACGCAAGTCAAGCTTCTGCGAGTTATGTCGCCAAGAAACCACGTTGGGCGAGGTGCCCGTGGCCTCTCTCTTCTCTGGAAAAGACTCACTCTCGCGTGCACAAGAGGCTCGTCGACTAATCGCTCCACGAGCGGTCGTCCACACTTTTCATGAAATTTGCAGGTTCCGCGATTTCTGCATTCTTCCTTCACTGTTTGAAAAGGCAGTGAAGAGACCCCCAAGGATGGCGGCAACCACACGGAGAGCAACGAGTACATTGACTAGAGTGCTCAGAGATCCTCAGATTGGCAGTGCTTTTCCTTCGCCGACGCTTGCTGTTCATTTTGAACTTTTCTTCAAAATTGCTTCTGAAGCAACATTTACTTGAAGGCCTCTCTTGCCTTCGTCAACAAACCGATGCTGTTTCTGTAATTCCTTCACTGTGAAGAGGCAAAGGAAGAAGAAGGGGACGGGCGCCGTGTGGCGGCGAGCTCGAGGGGGAATCAGCTGACTGCGAGACGTCTCGTCGCCGTCTGCCGCCTCTTCTTCTCTGACCTCTCACTTCTCCGTTCTCTTTCACGTCTCCTCCTTCTCTCTCTTGTCTCTTCTCCTCTCCCAATGCCTAGTCCTCGAGGCTCGTCTCGCCGCCTCGCCCGACGATATCGGTTTTTGCTGCCACGGCACGTGAGGCTCACAAGCTCGGCTCGCTCCGGACCCTCGCCTCTCCTCGTCTTCTCTTCATCTCGTCATGTTCATGTAGGATTAGATCAACTCCTTTTTCATGCTTCCTTCACAGAGGGATCTTCAGTTGTCTGTGTTCAAGGCCACAAATAGAGTGTTCAGAATGAAGGATCTGTTGATTCTTCAATGGAGAGTGAGAAGAGGGGGAGGGGAGAGGGGGAGGGGAGAGGGGAAATGAATGAAAACGCCTCTGACGGCTGGACAAATCCTCGTCCGCCGATGAGGAGGGGACGAAGGAGTTTTCGCGCGCGCCCCGCCACTTTCTTGTTTGCACTTTCTCCGCCAGCCGCCGAGAACCAACCCGCAGGCAAAGAGAAGATCGCGAGGGAGGACGCGTCCGTCGCTTTTTTTCGGGCTTCGGCTGACTGCCCACGAGACGCGAGCGTTTTGGCACATTTTGCGGTTTCACAGCTGGCACTAAATTCAAGAGATTCCTATCAACTCTATTTCCCGTCAATCCTCGTGCTTGTCTTGCATTCACTCTCACACCTCGCCCTGCATGTTTTCAGCGCCTTCCACTTTCACTTCGATTTGCCGACGACAGCAGAGAACGCTCCAACATCACGAGGGCACCTCTTCCCTCTCTTTGCCTCTTGTTCACGCAGAGGTCGTCCTCTCTTCTTCTTTTCCCGCATTTCTCTTCATTCTCTTCAAGGGCTCGGCATAAACACAGCAGAGAAGGGCTCCTCAACTGTAGTCTTTGCTGTGTCTGTGGCCGACGGCGCCACATCACCGGCCGATTTCATTTCTCTTCTCACTCTTCCGGGCCATTTCATTGCCTTCCCTCTCTTCCTTTGTTCGGGGTTCTCTCCTCGTCGAGTGGCAGATGTTCCGAGTGCGCCATTTCAAGCAGATCCGCATCACTTCCATATTTAGCCTGGGTTCGTGAGCAACTCGCCGAAACGGTTTCTGGTCGTTAGACGAGTTTTGTACACAAAACGGCCTCCGTTCTGCCTTCTCCGCCTGCATCTGGCTAGAGGGTTCTTTGTCGTCTGGCGCGTGACCCTGAACACGGGGCGAGGCCTTGGAACAACGTATTCCTCGCGAGTTGATGCCCTTTTCCTTTGTGTTTGGAGAGGAGAAGGGGGATGGCAGTTCGGGGAAAACCAGCTGACAGCCGGGGCAGAACAATGCCCGGGCGACTCTTCTTCAGAGCTCGCAGTAGGTGCCAAGTTTTACACTTGAAATTGGAGACAGATGGGGATCCACGGTTTCACACACTTCGTTTCAAGCTTTGACTTAGAAAGCAACTGATATGAGGTATATCCAGTGCGGTTTTGTGAGGTCGGCCTGGTGTCCTTTGGATATCTGTTGAAGATCTCCACACTCAAAGTCACAAAAGACGAGCGGAGGTGCGTGTTCCATTTGATGTTGACACGGCTTCCCATGACGCAAGTCCCTCCTTCATCTCTCTTTTTCACTTTCTTCTCATCATCTTCTTCTCGTTCAATTTTCAGGATTGAAGTCTTTCGTCTCTGGTTTTTCAATCTTGTAAATTGAGACCGAAGACTTCATCTTTCTTCTTGTCTCCTCCTCTTTAGACTACACCTACGTCCGTGTGTCAGTTCTAATTCACCAATTTTACTACGAGAGTGCCTGTTCTTCACTGTCGTCAATGTTTTTGTTTTGCTCATGGGCGGACTGTCAAACTGTCAAGTGCCGGCTTTTGTTTTGCCTTAGATTCGACTTCGAACTCAATTTCGGTCATTTCAAAGAGATCTCTACAAAAAAAAAAGAAAGAAAGACGGATCAAGTGGGACAAATGGTAGAGACGACATTTCATCCGTGCTCTTTCCAATGTCGTCTCCTCCCTCTTCCCCTCCAACCACTGTTTGCCTTGGTCTCCTGCCGTCGTCGGGGGCCCCTCTACCTGCTCGCTTTTTGACCGGATGCGCCCTCTCCTCTCTTCTTTCAGTCTCCCCAACACTCTAAGCCTCTTTTTCAAGCAGAAGGTGGATTTTCCTGTCCATTCAAAGTCATGGGTGAAAGCAGCAACTGAGGTTTTGACTTTCTGAGTTATTTCGATCCATGGCATCTAGTGCTCGTTTCTAACAGCAGAAATTAATGAGCAGAGCTTGAAACTGTCAATTTGCGTTTCTTCGTAGCTTGCATCTTCTCACTTCACCGCGCGTTTTTTTTTCTTGCCATCTCTTTCAACTCGAAAGCTTCCAAGGACAGGATGAAAACTCGCGACCTTCAAGTTCCCCCCATCCCACATGACCGCAGAAAGAGATGAAACCTCCTGATCGGCACGCTCCGGTTCTCTTTGACCTGTTTTTTGAACCTGCAAAGCTCTTTCTCGTCGATTCAACTCTAAACTCGTGCTTTAGCCTCTCCTCGTAAGTCTGCTCGACCCCAGCGAGACAGGCAAACCCGTTTCAGTTGAGTTTCACACAGCCCCTGCCATTCCCCCCATTCCCCCGGTTCACTGGGGGTCACATGCTTCCACCCCCTACAAGCCCCGACGGAGACGAGAAGAGAGAAAAAAAATGGCTCGCAGACGTCTGGCAGTTCCTCGCTCCTCATGTAGCCGGTTCCCAGTGATTCGCTTTCACTTTCATTCACTCTCAGCCAGATCTGCCCATGAGAGACGCTTCTTTGATTCTTCATGCTCTTTTACTTACACAGTTCGAATAATAGTGTGGATTGAAACCAATTCACATTTTGACTGCAAGTGAAATAGCGGTTTCTCACGTTTTACTTGAAATGAAACAAATTTTGTCCGCGTTCGTATGCGCGCACGGTTGTTTCACATGCAATTTCTTCTTGAAGCTCTTGACCATTGAATCCGAGGTCCAGAGTCTAGACTCCCTCTTTCCCTTGGGGTTCTCTTGGCGCGTCTCCAGATCAGCTGAGAGGGAGCGAGGGGGTGGCCATGCGGGTGGAGGAAGGACGGAGCGACACAGAAACTAGCTGCGACGAGGGCCGCCGCGGCGAAGAAGCGCACCGAGAGGGCGCAGACACGGTGTCGGCGAGAGAGACGCCCGACTTGCGTCAGGACCGCCGGCTTTCCGCTCCCTCTCCAAACAGTCTCGCCATCGTTCTCTTCCCAGGCTTCTTAGAGAGAGACTGTGCAGCGCCGCGATGCCCGCAGGCGTCGAACTGGTGTCTGTGTAATGCTTAGCGCTCTTGTGGTGTCTTTCGTTGTTCTAGCTCGCTGTATCAGATGGTCTCCTCTCCTCCTCCTTGGCACTCTTTCGGTGCAGAAAGAGACTCGTGATACCGGTCACGGGTGGATGCAAGCTCTGCTCGCTCTTCCTCTTCTCTCTTTAACCTCTACACGGGTGCCAGGATTAGATTCATTTCCTTGGCGTAAGCCCCAAGATTAATGAAGTAGTCGACGCGCGGTTTCATCGTCGTTTCATCTGAAGAGCGCTTCGGAAGCCACAATGAATTTCTCCTGCTGTCCTGCTTATTGTATTGCCAATTCCCATCGATAGATCAGAGAAGCTGCTCGTTTGACGAGGAACACGCCCTGCGGCGACGTCCTCTTCTTCTCCTCCTCTCTTCACGGCTTTCACGCAGAGGACGCGGAGCAAAGAAGAACAAATCGTCTCTTTCCCTCCCTCCCTCCCCGCGGGGGCTTCACTGATTTTCCGGTCTCTGTAGTCTCTCAGCCCGGAAAGCTCTTTACACCTTCATCTTTCACCACTTCTTATCCCTTTTGGTAATCTGAAATCTATGGAGAGGCCTAATAATGATTGATTCTCTTTCCTTGTCGGCTATCTTTTGTTGTCCTCTTCCTCCTCTTGGAAGGAGTGCCAGGCAAGGCCAAGTCAGCTGCTCTCCTCGTCTAGCAAGAAAGGGCGGGTCCCCTCTCTCTCTCTCTCTATCGACGGTTTACGTCTCTTCCATCTTGTCACTTTTCCTTTACGAACTCGTTGCGGGTCTTCTCGCGATCCGCGCTGCAACCCCGATCCGAATATGTTTCAAAGCCGAAAGAATTTCAGAGGAGTGATGGAGAGGCGAACGCGCCGGCTGTCCGACGCCAGCCACTCCTCCAGCGACTCCTGGTCCATCATCGACTCGGTTCGAATTCTTCAAAGGGAGAGAGAAGAGAGAATTTGCAGAGACGCAGTGCCGAGTCGCCGGCAGACTCCGAGGAGCTCCTCGAGGACGAGGTCGACCTCGACAGCGATGTAGTCTTGTCGTCAAGAGAGCATTCTCTGCAGGTCGACGAGGCCGTCGAAGCTGTGGAGAGCTGCGAGGATGACAACGGCAGCGATGTGGAAGAGATAGCTGAAGAGGAAGAGGAGGAGGTTGAAGAGGAAGAACAACTGGACGACGACGACGATGAGGTAGTGTGAAAAATCTAAGCACTTCACAGTTTCATCGCTATCTAAATTTAAAGTTGCAAAAATCATGCTAATGTGCTCGACCTGTGGAAAAGTTGGAAACTCAGCTGTTTAGGAGCCGCTTCGCGAGCCTTACAGCGTGGAGATGCCTTCGGACGTCTCCGACAACGAGGATGAAGAAGAAGAACAAGGAAAAGAGGAGGTGGAGACTGAGGATGACGACGTCTCGGTGGTCGACGAGTCGGAGTCGTTGGCTGACGCCGCCGCTCGCCATTTTGTCCCCGCCGAAAAGATCAACCGTGCCCTTGACGAGCTTTGTTCGTTTCTTCCTGGTCTCCCTCTTGATCTTGAAGAAACTGTGTAGAACTTGAATATTTCAGCTCGTCAAGCGGAGTCGCCCGCCTCGCAGTTCATCGAGCGCGTCTGCGAGGACGAGGGTCGACTGAAGGCGACGGTGCTGGCTTGCGTCCTCGTCGCTGCTCTGTTAGGAGCCTCGATTGGTCACATTATTGGAGGAAGCTGGATGTCCTCGCTGCGTCATGCGGCTCATCCGGAGGTTTCTCTTCTTCTTTCCATGAGACGAAGAGGGTCTCAGTTGTCATTTGCCACCGGCCTGCAGAGCCGGTGGGTGGCGACGCCGGTGCCTGCCGCCTCGCACGCCCAGCCCAGTCACGCCGCCTGGCAGACGCAAACAACGTGAGAGCTCTTGCGATCATTCTTCTGTCTGAAATCAGTGATGAACTGTGGCTTTTCAGTATCGAAGCGGCCGACGACTACGACGTCGAGGAGGAAGTCGACGAAGACATCAACTGTGACAAGAGGACGTGAGTCAATTTCAATTCAACCTTCTGACTGAGCAACAATGCGCTAGACTTTTCAACTTCTCTAATGCAACAGTGTGAAACTGCGAAACGACAATTCGGGCAAAAAAGTCAGGATAGAAATTTAGTGTCCTTGACGAGTTGGACGAGCTGCGTGGACTGCCGCCGCGAGCTCATCCCGGTCTTCTCGATCGAGTACAACCACAGCGCTATGGAAGCCTTCAGGCAATACTTTTACACACAAAACTCTATAGTTGTTGGCGACTGATTTTGAATCACTTTCACCACGTCTTCCCAGCAACACATCACTAACCATAAAAATATTTCATTTTTTATTATTTATTTCTGAAGCAGCTAAATGCCCGGCTTCAGGCGCTGCCAAGGGAGCCAATGACTGTGCGCCCTCTTCCCCGTCAATACAATGTGGACGAGATCCTCGCCTTCCTTCGCAAGCATGACCTCGTCTACGATGTTCGTCCTTCTCTTCTTCCTTCGAAACTTTAGGTCTAGGTCCCCCATCGTCGCGATCCTTCCAAGTGGGCTCTCGCTGTCGTTCCCCAACCGGCTCGTTGCCATCGTCACGACGCTAACTTGACTCAGAGCGCCAGGCCTGTCAAGGTTGGTTGTTGACGCGAAATCTACTGTGTGCCACTCTACCGTAATCCTAACCTCTCCTCTCTCCTTATAGAGACTGGCTAGTCGACTTCCAACTCGTCGATATCGGCAGACAAAGCCGGCCTCAATTCCCTCAGCATGCGTTTACACTCTTGCAACTTACGGTTTCACCTGTGGTCATCGAGTGGTTTCCGACTTCTTCCGAGCTAAACCTATCAAGGTCTCCTCGATCTCTAACCCTTTTTCAAAGAAAACATTACAGAAGCTCATCACTCGTCATCCTCTGAAGGGCTCACCCAAAGCTGCTCCTTCTCCTTCCCTTCACACCCCTTCTTTCACCTCGAAACCTCTGAATGTGACCCGAGTGTATCGACAGACCAAGCATGTGCATGCCAAGAAGCATAAGAAAGTGAGAACATGAAGAGAAGAGAGAATATTTCTAGGAAAGCTTTGGAGCTCCGATCTGTGATAAGAGAAAGGGACCGAAGCGGCCATCGGGAGTTCGACGACCGCCAGTTCG
This sequence comes from Poikilolaimus oxycercus, assembly GCA_034700245.1. NCBI lineage: Eukaryota > Metazoa > Nematoda > Chromadorea > Rhabditida > Rhabditidae > Poikilolaimus > Poikilolaimus oxycercus. The sequence goes on from JAQIXL010001248.1 coordinate 14,714, forward strand.
TGTGCCGAAGAGCATCTTCAGGCCTGATATGCCGAGACCCGATTAGTGAGCTGTTTCAGCCTTTTACTAAAACTAGGATCAATTTCCATCCCGCAATAACGGGTTGACGTTGCAATTTTTCTTCCATTCAAACGTTAGGAGTCATGCGTTTATGTATCGCGTTCTATTCACGTTCTGACTTACAGTGCCCGTCCGTGCCCTCGTCTGCCTTCCCTCACGCCGCCTCCCTCACAGGCGAAGGACGGCCATGTGCCTTCGCTTCTCATCCCACAGCGCTTCGAAGAGATCGACGCTGTCTTCGAAGGTCCCTGCGAGTTGATGCTCCCTTCGCCTGCTCCCTCCTCACCGAGAAGAGTGACAGTCCCGACGGTGCCCGAAATGCCACTGCCCTCCTTTGAGCCGAAACGCGACGTCTGTCGTCGTGCTGTTGACCATCCCAACAAGACCTTCAGGTTGGATTCAAAAGAAACTTCTCATGAAAGTCTTTCAGCCAGACGAGCCTCGCACCAGTGAAAACTCGTCAGTTGACCAAGCCCCTGAAGATGATCGTGAGTTTTCCTTCCAAATCTCAAAACGAACAAATTTCAGTCGGCGGCCAAATGGGCTCGGCAGCAGGCACAGAAAACTGTGGAATTCAAGCAATGCGGACATCGCAATGACAGCGTCGATATGTTGAGGGTGAGGGACAATCTTGGAGAGAGGAAAGAAAGTCTTCAGACGCTGCGTCGTCGCGAGGCCATCGGCCGTCTCCGCCTTCAGAAGGAGCAGTACAGCATCACTCGAATGAAGGAGGCGAGGACGCCGCCTCAATGTCAGACCAAGAAGAACAAGAAAAAGACGCGCTCCGAGTCGCGTCGCGAGCACAAGCGAATTGCTCATTTGAAGCAGCAACCGCCGTGCCGACCCAACACCAGTAAGCTGTTCTTCATCAATGTCTGGGTCGTAAACACACGGAATAATGCTCACCAAAAATGGCCTGCGTGTTGTAATTCTCACAAAGCCGCGCTCTTCCTGGCTCGGCCAAACTGAAACATTGCAGAGTTGGACAACAAGATCGCGGAGCGTCGACGACGAGAAGAGGCTCGTCTCTCGTCTCAGAAGGCCGCCCACTTCGATCTTCATCGCTCTCGTCAACGCGAAGCTGTTCGAAAGTCGGACGCCGAGTCCGAGTGGCTTTTCGACCGTTCCCGAACTCGAGCTCATCTTCGAGATCGCCGCCCAGCCCCCGACTGGGTCTTCGACAGAAGCCGAGCTCGGGCCAACTACCGCAAACAGGGTCAAAACGACGACTGGCTCTTTGAGCGATCTCGTGCTCGCGCTAACTATCGACGATTCTGAACTTCTTAGCCGTTTAATCTATTACGGTAATGGACCACTTGTCAACTGGTCTTCTTTTGTCTTGAACACGTTGGGCAGACGAGACTAGGCCTGACGCCGAATTCTCTTTGTCTCAAGGGATACTGTAGCCGTTTCAGTATAGCGCGTTTCTCGCGTGTAGAATTGTTTCCCTTGATCAAGGAGAATCGCCAGCGAGCTGGTCCTGGCCTCACTCTGTCCAGCACTGCCCGTTCCATTATTTCTTTGTCTTTTGCTTCTCATTCATTTTGATTTGCCTCCCGAATTCTTTCTAAAACAAGCATCAGTTCGACCTTTTTTCCATGTCTTGCTGAGAAAGCAAAACGAGCTTCTCGATCCGCGTTCCACCGTTCTTTTTTTTTTTGAATTTCCAGACAAGAAGATAGTCATCGCTAGAAAGCACCACAAACCTCAATAGACAATTTTATCTCAGATCAGAAGTTTTCGTTTCTGTGCCGAGTCACAACACGGTGTTGTCTTCTTTTCTCTCCCAAATCATTAGATTCGTTGTTTTGATAGATTTATGGAATTCATTTTGAGTTTTCTAAAGTTGTATCATAAACTGTAAATATCTGTGAATATATTCCTTTTCCTAATTCTTTTCCCTCTTCATGGAAAGAGTAAAAGAAGCGTCTCTTCTTCAAGTAAAAATGTACATCCACTTCCCTCTTTCTTCCCGATTATTCTCTTCCTGTCTCCTCTCAGTCGAAAGCACTGCGAACCCGAAAGAAACAGCGTGTAACTCTCTTCTCCTTCTTCTCGAGTCTTCGATTCTCTTCCAACATCTCTGGTTACCGAAACCTCTCTCAAAGCGATGTGTTCTTCGTGGTAAAAGCCTCCCCGTGGTTAATAAAGACTCGCCCGTTGCATCTGCTCGCCCTCGACCGATCCGCGAAGAATTCGTTTTCAGCTGAAAACGAGAAAAAAAGCGTTAACCCGGCTCTACTATTGACAGCCGTGAAGGTTGAGCCACTCACTTGGTAAGGTAGGGCACGACTTTGCGTACGAGTAGCAACCGAAGGATGGAAGGCGCTGCCCTCGATCTTATCAATCGAATGCTCGCGGATCCGAGGATCGAGTCGCTGACGGACGAGCAGAAGGCGGAACTTCGTCGCATGCGCTTGGGAGTTTTGGTGGACCGTGGTCCCGGCAAGCAGTTAGTCGAAATGGTCCTGATGGACACGATGCAGAAGACGGGCAGAACCGACCGCGAGGCCTTCATCAAGGAGTTCATCGACCTCGCCTTCGAACCGAGTGCCGGCATCGCAATCCTCAACAAGTTGCTGGCTATGCATCGCTGACTGGTTTTCTTTGATCTGCATTTGTACGTTGAATAAAACCGAAGAGGAAACAAAAAAAATTCATGCCAGCATAGGGCTCTGTTACTCTCGATAACTTTTTGTCCTCTCTCGTATTCTCATCCTCATTCTTTCCTGCTATCGCATTGGCCTCGCCGATTGGCTTCTAGAATCGATATGATGCAACGGCACACCTTCATCATCAACGACATGGCAAGCTCGTGAACAAAGTGAACACTTTCGCGTGAACCCGGCGCGTCTATTGACAAGCACGAAAATCGAGCCAGCCTTTGCGTTGAAACCGTCTTGTGACTTTACTTGCGAGTAGCAACAGAGAGATGGAAAGCGGATTTGCTGAAATCCTCACCCGAGTGCTCGCCGATCCAAGGATCGAGTCGCTGTCGAACGAGATGAAGGCGGATCTTCGTCGCACGCTGGGCCGCGTCGAGGCGTCGATGGCGAGGATGGGCGTTCGTATGCCGCCGACGATGACGGCGCGAGAAGTGGCGGATCGCGAGGCGCACATGAAGGAGTACCTCGACCACTTCTTCCAACTCAGCCGCGGACCTGTCGGCATCAATGGTGTCGCGGAACTTCTCATGGGAGCTGCTGTTCGCTCTTCCAACTTCGATCTTCTCTATCCGCCTTGAATATCTTGTTGAATAAACCCAGAATAAAAAACAAGAAAAAAAATGAAAGAATTGGACACCGTCCGCAGCACAACCGCTGTCCGGTAACAGCAGACAGGAGACGCCATCTTCGATGAAGAACTGACTCTGAAAGAACAGCACAACATCGACTGATTGTGAGATTGATCGACGGTTCTGCCTTACTCATGGTTGTCTTCGTTCCAACGCTGACTCGAAATGTACTTGAGCGGGATAATGCGGCCACCTGGGTGCGAGGAGGTTTTTGATCGTTCATCGTCACACTTCGACACGTGATTCCAGATCTCGCACAAACAAACACATTCGCACTCCTCCATGAGGGAGAAGATTCCATAAAACCTTGAGTGCAGCCGCTGTGATCCTCCAATGTCCTCTCTCATCTTCTTTCTCTGCTTGCTACGCTTTCCCGTTCTGGCACTTGCTTCACTGATTAGCTTCGAGAATCGTTGTGCTGGCAACCTACAAGTGATGCGCACGGAGATCGGTCAGGATCCCGTTGAAGAGTGCTCTCTTGATCATGGTCTGTTTGTTGGCAATTATAAATGAGTAGAGCAGTTTAGGTGAAATTTGTGAGAAGACCTACACCTTGAACAGTATGATCTTCACAAATGGAACGTAAGCTCTCAAGAAACTGGCCGAGCTGATTTTCAGCGAGGGTAAAACACAGATCAAGTTCACTTTCGACATGCAAGGGAATGACTTTGTCGACCTCGTTCTGGATAACGGCTGTGAACCATCAGTTGCGGTGACAGAAGTTGGGATTCAGAGTTCGAATTCCAGATCTCATCAAGCAACGGACAGGAAATGTCTTGTCAAAGTAACAAAACGAACAATAAGAAGAAGTCTCTCGATGATGTCACCGGCGGCACTTTTGCTGTCACCTTCTGTCCATAATGCTCATACCACATTATTGCATTACAGTATCTTTCTCTCCCTCAATAAATTATTCATTGGAAAACCTCTTATTATGCCCCGACTTTCAACCAGTGAGACCAATAACACCAGCAGCTTGAGTATTGAAATGAATGTGGGTCGAGTTTCAAATTCTCTCTTGCGAGACTGACTCCACAAACAACAACTTCACGGGATTTCATCCGCTTTTCATTCCAGATTGCACTATTTTTGTCAACAGTCGAATTCAAAACACAAGAGCGTATAAAAGTACGAAAGGTTAGTCACTTGGGAGTCCAAAATGTCGCCCACTCTTCTACTGCTCCTTGTCCCTCATACCATGGCCTCCCTTGTCCGTTTTGAGAATCACTGCAACCACAATATTCAAGTGACTCGTAACGACGTCGGCGGGCAGCCTACTGAGGAGTGTCAGGCAGGTGCAGGTTCGTCTCCTTCAAAGATTATATTTCTATCTCGATAGAGGCCCAAAGGGCGAGAAAAGGGGGAAGTTTCCTTTGGTGCAGATGAGAGAAAAGAACG
>JAQIXL010001249.1:0-19463 GCA_034700245.1 Poikilolaimus oxycercus
GCCGCAGCAAATTCGAAAAGAGACGGAAAGGCGTGAAAGAGATCAAGACCAGAGGGTCTCTTCCCTTCCTCGAAGAGTCTAGAACCCGGACACAAGTCACAAAGATTGTGAGGGGGGGGGGGGGATGGAGGGAGGAGGAAAAGGAAAACAGCGGCGCGCCTTGAGCCAACAGTCCTTTTGGCGGAACCTTTTCAAAGTTGGCATTTCCATGTCTGCGTAAGCATTCTACATCCCTCATTTTCCGGTTGATGCTGAAAATTCGGCTTCTCCTGCTCTTTACTTCATCATCGTCGAGGCTCGCCAGCGGTCGTCGTCGACGATGCCTCCATCAACCCCCTAATAAACTTGTTTCTTTTGATTGCTTGGTTGTGTTTGAAAAGCTGAAAATGAGAATTTATGAGAAGCGTCTTTGAGATTGTGAGCACGAGCTCCAGCCAATTTTTCGCTCTTTGGAATTTTGGCAATTTTTTTTGCTGACTTAAATAAAAAGAAAAACACCCCGAAATTGAAACATTTATTTGGAGCACTTTCAAGAAGCGGCAACTGCCAAAGACGTTGTTTGCCGAGGTGCATGCTCATCTGGCAAGCTGCCTGCTCTCCTCTCTTACCGCTTGAAACAGTTTAAAAATCTCTTCGGTTTAAAGTGTCCAGCCAGATATTTCCGACAGATTCAACTTCCATGAAGTGGTGTTAGAGAGTCCAAGATTTTTGTCCTGGCGGGCATTGAAAGAGCACTTCGTGTTCGACCGCACCCCCAGGCCGTGCCGCGGCCCGCTCCCAACTTCTGATAAGCGTAGCCAAGGACGCACCCTTATGACTTTAACAATAAGGCATGCGCTTTGTGTTGTTGCGCAGGAGTTGTCGCTTCTTACGCATAGAGCACGCCTTCTGAAACTGCCGCCTCTGAAACAGATGTCATTTCAAATCGGACAGACACATGAAACTCTTGAACTGTAGTATTCTGGTACTTGAGTAAAGTCTGACTTCTGATCGCTTGTTCCGCGTAGTCGGCGGCGCTATGCTGCTTTATGACTTTTAAGAGGCTCGTTTTCATTCTTCCCCGCTTGTTGTCCAGTCGGGACTTCGAACCCTTTCACGGAGCCGCTATCACGACCCCTTTTAAGCGCTCCACAGTTGGAGATATTCAGTGACAGCTAATATCGCTGAAAGAGAATGCGCTCTGTCCATGTTTTGAGCGTCTTCTTCTTCTCTGCCCTTGTGACAGAGAGTCTTCAATGCGCAGAGCCCTGGTTCTGCAATGTTAACGGAGACTTCTGCTACTATGCCAACTATGGACCGAAGTTGACTTTTTATGAAGCTGAGCAGGTCTGCGAGGACTTCGACGGTCATCTCATGACTATTCATAATGGCTTCGATAATGCCAGGCTCGCTGATTTCATGCGTAATGCTTCTTGTAGAAAATAGGCTATCAAGTTTAGGAAACTTCACGACGAGCATGGGCAACACTCCACTTAACGATACATGGATTGGCCTCACAAGACTAACATCGACTTCGAATTTATATTGGACAGATGGTTCTTCTGTCGACTATACGCAATGGGCGCCTGGTTTCTCGCATTAGTTTTTTACCAAGACGTGTGTATTAGGTCAGCCAAGTGGAGACGACCTTTGTGTTTCCACTACGTTGAACGGAACATGGAGTCTTACCAATTGTTCAATTTCAAAGCCTTTCATTTGCCAAAGAAGTGCAGCCAAGAAATGCGCGACGCCGCTATTCTGCAGTGTTAACGGCGACTATTGCTATTTCATCAATGCTTTCCCGCCTCTATTGTTCTCCGATGCCGAGCAGGTTTGCGCCAATTACGGAGGCCATCTTGCATCCATTCACAACGCGTCGGATGACAACCGAATCGCCAACTTAATGAGTACGAATAATGTTTTTCAAATTTGATTTGTGGATTTGTTCAGGCAATCTCGCAACGGGGAAACTTGAAAATGCTCTTATTGGGCTCACAAAGTTGTCGAACGGTTCTCAATATTCGTGGACGGACGGCTCAAAGCTTGACTACACGCATTGGAGGTTCAGTGAGTTTTCGATTTCGATCAATGACGATTTTCCAGATCAACCATCTGATGGATGGTGTGCCTACATTTATTATAATGGAGGAGAATGGGTTTCCACGTCGTGTGACGATTTATCTTCGAAGCGGGCTTTCATTTGTGGAGCAAGACCCGACACGTTGCTACTTGAACATTCAACGTAATTCACTGCACTGAATTGCTTGTTTTTCCTTACTTTTGCCGACTAACCACTCATTGTCTCTGCCTTATATTTTTTATCCAAGTGCTCGAGAAACACTTTTCTACACCAGACGGAAACGTGAAGATTCTAACTTGGGCGCTTGTTTCACGCATAAGCATAATTGAAACAAAAGATTGCTGTCCGAGGCTGACCAAATTTAAGCGCTCATCGACATTGATTCGTGTACATTTAAGGAAAATGGCTTGCAACGTCAGGAGGTTGACTTATTCCAGGCGCGCTTTTTACGCTCGAAGAGAATCTTTGGCTGACAAATGCAGGCCCTGATTTCGGTATTGAACATCACGATGATGACCCTGAAAATGCCAGTTGTTCTAATAAGCGCTCTCCTTACCCGTCAACAGTATGCGCCATTGTCCACGTGAACGTGTTGCTAAGAAAATGACATAGTAAACGCAGACTATGATTGTGAATTGAATCCCAGTCATGCACGACTTTAGTGCTGTGTTATTTTTGGTTCTTAGTCGGCCTCACATGAATAAAGAACTTCACATCTTTTGCTTTGATTGTTGAAGTGCTTGACGTCTGAAATCGCTCAGTTTGTAAACCTCAAACCAATTTATAGCATAAAAGTCTGACGAAAGTTCGCAAGTCCAGAACAAGAATTATACCGGCAACGATGAGGCGTTGGACAAACATTTGTTGTTTGAAGAAATATTGCACTGCAAAACGTTTACCGAAATACATCAACAAGGTTCGACAGCGTTCCGGGCGAAAAGTCCATAAAACGGTTTCAGTTTAATCGACGAAGTAAGTCGCATATAGCTGAAGCTTTACGAGGTTTGAAAAACTAAATTCTCACGAAGGACTGTGACCAGGACATGCCCAACACCAAGCGTCCAAGTGGCAGCTATCCCAAATTTCGTTGTTTTTATGCTGAAAAAACTCTTGAAGTTTGGGTTTTTTGAAAAACCTGAACATTCGGCTGTAGTAAAAAGACACATTGATCGCAGTAAATCGGTTTACTGCCTGAAAACACTTCTGCAACGTTTGTAAACCCGGTAAACCAGCGACATCTCAGAGTATGCACAAATCATCCATCCACACCACGCTAGTTGACCGAGTAACAAGCCAATCCAAAACGGTAGTTGATACGCAGAAAAGAGGCATTATGAGTAGCACAATTATGTTGGCGCAGCAATGCGATGCGCACAAGAGGCCGAAAGGAGTTCTTACAATGAGAGCGCTCACTTTCAAAGTCATAGCCACGCAAACGATATTGGCAGTTAGTCCAATAATCGAGACCTGCAAAGCAAAAAAAAAACAAGTCCCCAGGAATGACACTTATGTACCAACGAAAGGATTGAAATAAACTGGACCGTCTCCTGCATTTCGCTTGGTTGGAGTCAGAGCACACTCATGATGCCGAGCATCGGTACATTGTGGCAAAGCCTCTTGCCAACATTATCGGAAAAGGACAAATTCTTGCGCACAGTCGCCCTTTAGCGTCAGCTGCTATGTACCGAGCTTCCCTCTTGAAGTTCACAGGAACTATGAATTTGTATATTCTAGTGCTCCTGCAGAACAGGCATACCAGGGCAGGAGCAGACCCCTATGAACTAGAGTGCAAAGTAGCCAGTGCATCAGCCTTCTCGAAACCTCTTCATATGAAAATTTCCATGTGTTTCCATGTTGCTTGGTGCACAAGACAGAAAAACTGATCAGAAAGGAAATTTATTCGTTTCGAAGGACATCGATAAATGCAAAGCTGGGCAGTTTTCGTGAAAGTAAAGTGTCACTGGTAAAGGGGGTTCTTGAGAGGATCTCAATGGCGAAGAACACTTCGGCCTCCTAAAATTTCTCCTTTTGCAAAAGTTAGTCATCCTACGTGGTCGCTGGCAGGTGATGCAGGAGATGCGAAGCTTGGGTCCATCAGCAACGATGTTGTTCCTGTATTTTTTTGGTTTCAAAACAACGAAGGCGCTTACCTAAGTTGACGATCCGGCCAGACGGGGCACTCTCCGGCGAAGACTTGGTTGACGGTTGCGGGATTGAACTGGCAGCGCTTGTTTCTCGGATTGTAATGAGCAGCGGCGCAGTTGAACTCGTGACAAGTACGAGCACACTGATCGACGGTCACCGTGAGGGCGAAATGCGTGAAGACGATGCGACGCGGGTCCGTCACTGGCTCCGACTTGTAGAAGATCGACAACGGGCAGCCTGAAATTGTTTTCTTTCTGCTGATTCACGCGAGAATTCTGAGCTCTTTTGAGTGTTTCATGGTGGTAGAACCTAAAACTTGAGTCTCGTTCTCGTTCCTGAATCAACATTCTCCTCCACCCCCACTTGACTAAGTGCTTTCAACTTGCAACAGCGTTTCAGTCCTAATCGAATTTGTGCAGAACTCACTTCCAGAGCGGATGCCCGAGGTGACTGGCGGTGGTGCAAGAGTGGTCGGTGAGCTAAAAGCTTTCATAAGGTTGAAGTGGAACGAGGAGTTACGGCGTGAATACGACCGGTGGAAGAGTGGCAGCGCCGAACACCTCGGGACTCTGCGCCGGCGGAGCGGCGGGAGCGGGAGGAGCCCTAAAACGGCCGTTTTAGTAGTTGTAGAACCTGAGGTTGGGGGAGAGTTCCTGGTTTTGGGGTCAAAACAACAGCCAAATTGTCGAAAAATGACACAAAGGGCAACTGTTGACTCCCGTGAGATTACTCTTACCACTTCAATGATCAAAGACTGTGGCAAGCCATCCGTCTCACTTTCTGACAAACTTTCTAACGATAAGTCAAAAATTCAAAACGTTTCAGTGCCCAAGGACTGGAAGAGAAAACTCAAAACAAAAAGGGGAAAAAGAACGGAGAAATGTCCGAACGCGGTTGGTGCCGGGAAGAAGACGGGAGGCGGCTCGAAACGAGGTGGTGGAGCGGGTTGAGCCCTGCAACAAAAAGAAAACTGTCCCTCTGCCCACGACACGTACGTGAGGGGGTCGAACGGCGGCTCGTCTCCAGGTTCCTCGTTGCCTTCCCCAGCGGGAATGACCAGTTTCGGGATGACCATCTGTTTCTCTAAAAGAAGAAGAAGGAACAGTCCCGTCTCGTATATGTTTCACCATCGCGCGGGTCGACGACGCTGTTGTCGTCATAGAAATCGGAATTGAATCCATCGGCTGAAAAAGTGAAATTGTTCTTTGGATTAAAAAAAATCGCTGACGTTGCATGTTCTCGACGCCGCCGCCGAGTTCCTGAATGAGCATGAGGCGCTGTCCACTGGACGGCCCGACATCTGCAAGGGGACAAGGGTGAACAAGAGGGAACGACGGCACTCTTCAAGGTCGCTTGTCACTCACAAATCGCGAATTTCTCCTGTCCGTTCAGCACGATTTTGTCGTCGATCGCGCGGTTCGCCCTGCAAGATTTCTCATCACAACCCTCCAGAACCTTCTATGTGAAGTAGAGTTTGACCTACCGATGACCACTCCCCTCCATACAAGCGAAAATTTTTGACCTACCGATGAGTGGCCGTTGATGTGTAGCCCAGAGTGAGGAGGAGGATAAAAAGAGGCGACCACATGGCGAGTCGGACCTTCCTGCAACTTCTTCTTTTCTTTCCAGTACGATTGTTTCGCGGTGGGTGAGATGGGAGAACAAAGAAAGTGCGCGAATCAATTGATATAGAGAGGTAATCGAGACAACAAAGACGGCAGGCACGGGCACGGAGAGGACCCAGCGGGCGTGGTCACTATCCTGAAGGTGACAGCCTTTTCCCCCCATACACTTCTACGAGACACGCCATCTTTTCTGGAGAGAGGCGCTCTCTGCGGGGTGAGACAGCGGGGTTAAGAGGAGGAGGAGAGGGAAGGCCTCACTTGCCCTTGCGCGGCGATGGGCGCCCCTGAAGCGGGACCGGCTGGAGCGACGCGCGAGCGCCTGCACCATGCTACTGGCGAGTAGCACCACGGCGGCATGCGCCCTCCATCTCTCTTTTCCCGCCGTTTTTACAATCAAGATGTTGTCGGAAGGAGGAGAAGGAGGAGGAGAACAACCCCCGTTGAAGGTCGTTGTGCCGTCGAAATTTGACGTGTGAAAACACGCGACATGCTTGGTGACCGGAAAATTCTTCTCTCTTCAGTCTCGGCCGCCAAGGAGAAACCACTCGGCCTCTCTCTTTTCATACAATGCGTGAAAGTGAAAACATCTCATTTGAAACAAAGCTTTATGCGCTTGGGGATTCTGGTAAGCAGACATGCATGTGGAGATTTTGAAGACGACGTGAAGACTCACGCCTGCAACTTCATTTTGGCTTTGAGAAGAGAAAGGAAGGGACCTCGAAGAGGAAGAGGAAGCCCCTGAAGCCGAGACCGAGGAGGACGAGCGGATCGCTGGCCGGGTTCTTCGTCGTGGTCTCCTCCGTCGTTGTCGACGTCCCATCCGTCTTGCCCTTCAGCAACGCATTCCTTTTTTCCTCGGCCTTCTTGGCCTTCTCCTCTTCACTCTCCTCCTCGTAGTCGTCGCCGGCTGCCAACGTGGAAGTCGGGTCGGGCGGTTTCTCGTAGCCGTCGGGCGGGAGCAACTTGCGAAGTTCCTCGAGGCGCTTCACCACCCAGGCCTCTAACTCGGCGAGAGTCTTCTCGTACTCGGGACGCGTCGGCGGCGCGAGGCCGAGTCGACGTCTGGTCGCCTCGACGATGGCTGAGTAGCCAGCGGCGTTGTTCCTGGCCGAGTGGTGGCGCTCCTCGATCTGCTGCAGACGCGTCTTCACGAGAAGGACGCGGTCGCGGACGAAGGCGACCGTGAGTCGCGACGTGTTCTTGATCATCGCTTGGAGCCTTGCTCGGTCGTGGTGGTGCGTCAGCAAGTTCACTTTCTCGTCCAAGATGCTGTTCTCCTTCAGCTTCGTCGCGCGATCGCTCTCAGTGTTGTTGATTAAACCTTGCGTAGAACGGATTTCTTCGGATTTCCTTTGGTAACGCTTTTTGAGTTCCTTGGTGGAGAGAAGGACGAGATGCTCGGTGAGCTTCAACTTCTGGAGGTAGACATCGGCATTGTACGTCTCGTTGGGTTGAAAGTGGAAGGACGGTCGAGTGGGCTTCGGCGTTGTCGTCGCCTCAGTCGTGGTGGTGGGCGGCTCGGTTGGGTCCTCGCAGTCCACGGTCGTCGTTGTGGTCGTGGTCGTAGTCGTGGTGGTAGTAGTAGTCGTGGTTGTTGTTGTCGCGTTCGGGTCGATTGTCTCAAGAGGAGACGTGACATTGCCGGGTAACTCTGTGGTATTCTAAACGGAGAGTTAGACTTTCATGGAGGCTCTTACCACAAAAATACCAGTTGGAGGACTTTCAGACGTAAAGTTCACTTTCGAAGCCGTTCCGTTTTTGTCTGTCACGGCTCCTTCTTCTTCGTTCTTTTTCTCCTGCCAAGGTTTTGCTTCCGTAGACTCAATTACCTCCGACTCTTTTGTGTCCTCTTTCTTTTCTTCTTCTTCTGAAGCGACAGTTGTGCTCGAAGCTCCCTCGTTCTGTTTCTCCTACTCTACTGTTGACGAATTTCTGTTTTCAGTTACCTCCGACCCTTCTGCATCCTCCTTCTTTTCTTCCTCTGGCTTTTCGTCCTTCTTTTCTTCGTCCGGCTTCTCTTCCTTCCTTTCTTCGTCCGGCTTCTCTTCCTTCCTTTCTTCGTCCGGCTTCTCTTCCTTCTTTTCGTCGTCCGGCTTCTCTTCCTTCTTTTCTTCGTCTGACTTTTCTTCAGGCTTGTCATCTGTCGGCGGTTCTTTCGGCTCTTCTGGCTTCTCCTCCTCGGACTGGGCAGCCCTTTTCCCCTTCGGAACCTCAGTCGTCGATCCCTGATATTCTCCTTGAAGTCTCTTCTCTCTCTCCACTCACTGGCCGAACAATCCTCTGTCCTCCACGAAGCGTCGTTTTCAGCTGGTCTTCGTCAATCCGCGCTCGCGGGGTTCGACTCGTCGAAATAGTCGTCACAATGGGATGGCAACGCTTCTTCGTCGGTCTCGTGTCGGGGGTCGTCGTGGTGGTCGTCGGCGTTGTCGTCGTCGTCGTCGTGGACGTCGTCGTCGAAAGAGTCGTAGTGGTTGACGGTGTCGTTGTCGTCGTGAACCACGCAGCCGCCGCCTTCCAACGCACCTCGGCCGCCGAGGCTCGTCGCTGTGCCTCGCCCATGCTCAACACGAGTCGCGGTATGACACGAGTTCGTGTGACATTTATAATCGCGGCCTTCTTCTCGATTTCAGCCGTGAGGTTGAGGGACTCGGCCCGGGTCTTGACTTGCAGCCCCTCGTAGTGGACGCGTTGATGTCCGACCACGCATGTGCTATTGCAGACGGCATCCATGCTAGGGCCCTTTTTCTCGCAACACTTGTACTCGAATGAGTTAGACTCGAGCTTGTTGAGCCAGTTCTATGCAAGGAGTTGTTGTCTTGGTGAAACAGACTTGAAAATCATCCGTGCAGTTTTCCGTGCAGTCTTCTCCCAGAACCTCCAGCTTCTTCGCGTCAGAGGTGACCACGTAGCATGCCGGCGGCGTTACGCAACCCTGAACTTGCCCATTTACATCATATACAGACAGTGAAATTTTTTTTGTTCAGTCAGTTCACACAAAGCTGCACTAGCTTTTTTAATTGAAAGCAAGACTCCTTACATGCATCGCTGCGTTGCAGCTGAACGAGGAGGCGCCGACGCGGAGAAGACAGAAGGCGACGAGGCAGCACACGCGCAGCGTCCACATCCTCTTCCCTCTCGCCCTCGAAGCTCCTCCAAAAACTGCAAGCTGATTAGTGGTCAAGGAGAGAGAACTTACACTTGACGACTGGAAGCAACGCTGGCGCCCAGGGAGAAGACTCAAATAACAATGAGTTCAGAAAATTTGCAAGATCGAAACTAATGGCAAATAAATAGTTTTGGAAACTTTTGCATTCCCTTTGCTTGGGAAGCTACAGCTGTCGGAGCAGAGTGATGCTGATTTTGAGGCAGAAAGTCGAGGTTGGAGATAGCAATAACGGCATCCTTTCCGGGCTGCCTTGGTCGAATGTTGAAGGTTCATGTTGAGACTGTTGCGACGTCCCAAGGTCGTCACCAAACCGCAATCGCCTAACAGCCCGTAGGTGCGGCGTTTCGATTTCCTAACATCAAAGTTTGTAGTGGCTGACGAAAAAAAGTTGATAGATGAGGTCATTCGCGAATTCGCCGTGAATGAAAGCCGCTGATGCAATAGGTTTGAGCCGGAGGCTATCGAAAGGGAGGAAAGAGACTTTTTTGTGAAGAAAGTGGTGTTCACTTTGGCTTTCAGGCTACAAAAGAGACCGATAATATTGCATCAGTAGAGACTTCTGCATGAAAACTTCCGTCTCTCAACCAAACAGCGGAGCTCGTTCTTCGACGTGCTCGACGCCTCGGAAATTCAGTCCATTCTTCTGTCTTCTCAAATGATAGATTTTTCGTCGTTTTTCGGTGCTCGCCTCAAGGTTGTCTGCCCTCGATCAGCCCACCCACTCGAATTCCTACGCACAGCCCTTCGGTGGTTCTCTGGCGGAGTTGAGTATAAAAGCTGCTCGGAGCAGTCTTCAACCACTTGCCCATCAAGCTTCAGTGGACGATTATGAAGGCCTTCTTCGTCCTGCTCGTCGTCGCTCTTCTCGCTCTCCACGTCGCCGCGGACCAAGAGCACGACTTCTCCGACTACGGACGCAACAATGTGAAGATCACCAAGGAGGGCAAGGACCTCGTCATCGTCGCCAGCAAAGGCGGAAACTCGGAGAGCTACCGTTATTCGAAAAACGGCAAGCGTAAGTTATTTCCCTCTTTAGTTATGCTTCTTTAAAATTGTTTTGATGCAAGTTGGAGTTTCAGCCGCGGAATACGAGTGGGACGACGACACGCTGATTGTCCACAACTAAGTAACCTTAGCCGACTTCCTTCTGGAAACTTTTTAATAAAGAGATCAAATATGCCTCCGACACAAAAAACATGCTTCTATCGGCAAAATTTAAGTGAATTGTATGTCTGTAAATTTGTCGCTTAAAAAGGTTGGCTTTGCCCTCGAAAGGCTGTAAGTTCCACGCAGCAGTTGTCGAGATGCACGCCCATCTCTCTCTCATAATACCTGGTATCGGCGATGGGGCGTCAGGAGCATCAAAAACCGGCAAATTGATGCGGTTCTCTCATTGGCAAACGGTTTATTGCCAACTGTCATTGCCTTTTGCACATAGAAAAAGAAAAAAAAAACGAAGGGAGGGTTTATCGTGATGAAAAACACTAAGTACAATAACGAAATCCCAACAGAAATATGATGTATTCAATCAAGAGAAAGGCGCGTTGACTTTTTTGCATTCCTTCTGCGCCATTTGATGCCAGGAAAGGCGTCCTTAGCTTCAGAGTTGTCGTCACTAGGGCTTTCTGGTCTGGCTAGCGGCGCCAGGGCAAGTTCAGGATGCGGCTTCAAAACGATCATGTCTTCAGTGGTTGTGATCTCATCTGAAAGCTTCACTTGAAGTTGAGAAAGACTCCTCACCTTCTTCTTCACAATCGGAAATCGACTGTCGATAAGGAACATTCATTGTAAGCTCAAAACGCAGATAGTGGCCCATGAGCAAGCAGTCGTTTCGGCGAATGGCGGCGTCGACTCGGCTCGTGTCGCGAGTGAAAACGGCCATCTCGGTTTGAGTGTTGCCATTGTCGTCAACTAAATCTTTCTTCTTCGAAAACTGTTCGATAGACAAACCATAGTCAAAGCAGATCGTCGACCTGGACTGAATGAACTGCCTCAAATCCTTCAAGGTATCGTTGTAGTCATAGAGGGCATCAAAGAAGGTCAACAAGAGGGGATCGCATTGATCACGATTGGATACTTCGGATACATCAGAAATGGAAGTGGTCGAGGACATCCAGCTAACTGGACGGCTGTCTTCGGTGAGTAAGTCGAAGGCCTGAAAATGTCCTTGAATGAGTTTTTTGCCCTCACATTCTCCAGCTGCTCGTCGATGCTGTCAATGAGGTGAAGAATTACGTCAAAGTCCGGGATCACATCTGCAACTGTCGACTTTATTGCAGTGAAAATGTGCGTTCTGAGTAAATCTGAGTCATCACCCCCCGCTGTCACGCTGTAAAGGCACAATTTCAACTTTGCGAAACCATTTCATTTCGTGAGTGAATCATGCACAAAATCAGCTGATGCGACTGTTTTTCCTTCCGAATAATGCTCAATATCACTTTTCCTTCTTTCACGTGGAAACATGGCGGACACGTTTGAGCTTTAGAAGAAAGCACCGACCTTCATCATCAGCAATAAACATATTCCCGCGATAATCTCTTGAGTCGTCCTTAACGTAGCAGTCTTTGAGCGCCTGGATGAGGTCCAAAACACGATCGACAAGAATTTGGATGTCGCTCAGCTGCAATAAACATTTTCAATTTTGAAATTGTGCTTTGAAAGTCTTAAAAATTGGTGTTTCTGATGTTTCTGAACTCTTCTTGTGCTCATTGAGCCCCCCGCTTACCGCCGCAACAGACCCGTCACTCACCTCGACTTTTTCTTTTTCACCTCGCTTTGAGCTCACGGCGCTGGTGCGACTTTGCTGATCGATGCCCGAAGTTTTGGAAGAAGTCTTCGAGTGTGTGCTCCTGACTGAAGTCGAGCAACTCTAAAACACAACTTTTGATCTACAAATGGACGAACCTGATCTACATCCTCAGCCTCCGTGATCTCAGCAAAGTCTGCGGGCATATTCTCAACGGCACGGATCGGCTCTTTGGTTGTAGCGAGGAAAGCGCTGATCATACTCGGATGAATCCACAGCGACGGCTTCACATGGAGAAATTTGCGGAAATAACGCGTTCTCACCATTTTCCCATTCGAATAGGTCGACGGTTGGTGGAGGAGCGGCGAGGACGGCATCGTCAACATGATTCACTCGATGGAAGACGTTATTCACGAAGAAACGCGAAATGGGAAAATTTTCTTCTGCAATCTTCTTCTCAAATTTTAAAGACCGTGAGTCTCGAGGCTAACAACAAGAGAGCTTGAGGCTAAGCGGAAAGAAGAGGAACACTGAAGAGGAGGGGTGAAAGCAACCACTTGAGAGAGCAAGTCGAGACACGGGGTGGGGTGCCCACTTTGACCCACCCGTCTCGAAGTCAAAGTGAGAGAGGCCGGGCCGGGCTCGGGCCGGTCGACCCAAGTAAACGGAATAGTGGCGCTTACGCGTACTGACGCAGCCCACAGTGAGGAGGAGTGGAAGAAGACACAGGACTGAGGAGGGGGGAAGAGAGTTGAGCCTTGGGGAAACCCGGACTCCTGACTCAGCGTTCCTTCACTCTCTTCTCCTTCCTCTTCTCTCTCTTGCCCGTCTCTTACACTATGATTTTTCAGCCTGAAAGTCTGGCCTTCGAGCCTGCAGTTGTTTTTTCTTCCTCAAGTGGTGCCTGGAGGTGCCCGGGAGGCAAGGCGGCGGCAAGAAGCCGGCGGGACAGAAAGATCAACAGCTGGTGATTCATCTTAGCAGCTATGTCTTGTCTTGCTCGTCCATGAGAACGAAAACAAAAGCTCGGAATTCTCGCTTTCTACAAGGAACAACCGGCTCGTGTCGTCAGTCAGTGCGTTTCTTGAGGAGATCGACGTTTGCTGAAGAAGACAACGACGACGATGCCAAGGATGATCCTCTTCTTCGCGCTTCTTGCTCTAGTCACGGCCGACTTGGCCAAACCACAATGTGAGCGGTTCATTTCGCGAGAGAGAAATGAGTCTCTTCAGTCTATGACCGAGTGCGAATCGGCCGAGCTGGTGGCGTGGAAGTCGACGATGACAACGTCGAGGACGAGCCGGGTCAAGGCAGCACCCCGTCGTTTGTGGTGGGTCTTGCCTTTTCTAGAGGAAGAAATTCCCGCAGCTCCAAGAAGACGAGCCGGCCGTGACCGTGATGACCCAAGAGGGAGCCCCGCTCAATCTTTATCATGTCCTCTTCCTCGAAGTCAAGTCGCCCGACGAGCCGGCAACGACGCCGTCGGAGTGAAAAGCTGACGAATCCAAGGAAAACTTCACTTTTTGCTCTTCTCGATGCGCGTAATGCTGCTGATAAATATTTATTTATCCAAACTTGAAGATTAGCTTCTTAGAAAAATGCACACTACCAAGGTCTCACAGGGTTGTTTGATATGTGGAGAAAGCTCTTTGTGATGAGATCAGAAGGGGAAGCGGGGGCTATTTACATTGACCCATTAGAGCGAAGAGGAAGAGGGGAAGTAAAGAAGCGCAAAAGGTTGGACTAGCAAGAGTTGTCAACAACACACAAACGGTAAACCGGCTAAAAGATGATGCGACGACCCCTTCGTCGCCCACAAAGCGGGCCAAAGGGAAACGCAACGAAATGAACAAACACGAGAGGAGAAGAAGGAGAGAAGAAGAAGACCAAGGGCTGCGCGTGCTCGCCGTCCAGCAAGCCAAGCAAGTGACGTCTTTGATGAAAGATCGAGGAGGAGGGGAAGGGAATGCAGAATTTGATGGTGCTGCTGAAATCGAAAAGGCTCCAAAGTTGACAGAAACAGAAAGAGAACGAAGAAGGAGCAAAAAAGCAACATGAACACGGTGAATAGAGGGGAACTCTGCACTTTGCCGCTCCATCGCCAGTGCGTGAAATCGGAATTTGCCATGAATAAACGGGTATGCGTGAGCCGGGGGAAAAGTACAAATTCTGTGGTCGGGCGTGGGAACGCAATTTTCTTTAGCCTAAGAGAGAGCGGAAGACTACGAATCCATGATTACTCGGAGGAGACTACTAGTGAGACATTTCTATGAATATCCTCTGACTAAGATTTCCTTGTTGTGCGGACTTTTGACTTGAATATTCATGAACACTTTTTGAGACGACTTTCGACGAGGCGAAGAGTGTCTCATCCATGCCTGCGAGCCTAAAATGAGAACGCATAAAATAGAAATAGAGCTCACCTGCATGGCGATTCGCTGGCAAATCCGGTGCAGCGGTCCGCAAATGGTACAGCTAGCCTCGTTGCAATTGCCGAAATGTGCAATTATTCGCCTTGAGGTGGAGCAGTGCTCATCTGAAAATTGTCCGTTTTCACTCTTTTCAGTAGTTGAGGCACTTACAGGAACATTTCGTGGTCTCAACACAGGTCTCCAAGTGCCTCAACACTCCTTTCATCGTCTCGCAATGTGGGAGTTCACAAGGCTGAAGAGACGAATTTGAACAATGCTCAACGCTAGTACAAAGTACAAACCTGAAGGCTCTTCACACACTTCCTCGCATGTAAGATGAGAACAAGATGTTGCTGAATGAGTCGTCGCTTCTCAGCATCGATGCTTGCCATCTCTAATATCACCTCAAAAAGTCATGTAGGTCAATTTTAGAACATATGCGCGATAAAATTGGCGCGCGCGCATCCGACGGGGTGGCTGGTGCGTGCTGGGTGGGTGTGAAAATAGAAACGTACGAGCGTCGGGAACGAGAGAGAGAAGGGGGCACCCATGCCAGGCAGGCACCCAGCCCGGCCCCGTCCCAATGCTCGCGCCATTTCATCTAGACGAGACGACATCCTAATGACCACCCCAGTGGTCTCGTTCGTCCGTCCTTCTCCGCCTGTCCGCGTGTGTGGCTCATCGGACGCGCACGAAAGGGCGGGGCGATGAATATTCTCGGCCTCCATGGAGGCGGCTGGTAATAAGCAAGAAGGGTAGTGCTTACGTGTTCTCGCTTTCCCCGTCTCAAAGGCTTTACGCGCGCGCGGAAGAAGAAGGAAAGCCCGCGGCGACGATGGCACGAGGTCGCCAAATTTAGATTTTAGAGCTACAAGCCGGTCAGGTGAGAGTGCTCGAGGGGCGACCGTGTGGGCCGTCGTGGATGCTACCAAGAAGCCTTGAAGCCTCTTGGCTAAGAAGATTTTGGAGTTGGTGGGAAGATCGATGTGTTTCGGCGGAAAGCGCAGCCCACACAAACATGAAAATGTGGAGGCGCGAGGACCTACACACATCTGTAGATCAAAGTTTAGAGACCTCTGTAGAGCAAACGGGTTATTCAGCGAGGAGAGGGCGTAGAATAAATAGCTCAATGGGCAGGTGCCTCTACCAGTCTCGAGGTTGAAGCAAACAGGTCTAGGGGAGTAATTTGACTAGAATTAGAAAGTGCTCGCCGAGTGCGAAAGTGCCCCGGAAATGACTTCTTCGACCTCCAAATGCTCTAATGGTACATGAAGTATGCTTATCTTTAGAAAGCGAGGAAAAAGCTGTTTGCCAAGTTTGCAATTCCAAAAACTAGAGCGAACTCTGAAAAGGGAATACGCAAATGGGCCGACTCTGACCCCTTGAGAGTCGCTTCGTCTCGTCGTCTCGTTCAAGTTGCAAGCGTCAAGGCCTCAAAGGAGACACCTTCAAATGTGCATCGATGCATGCCAGTAACGGAATTCATGCTCAACGACGTGTAACGACCATGTTCTCAGACAAAAAGGAGAATGCCATTCAATGGCATTTATAAGAAAAAAGGGAACCGGCTTGGGTGAAAGTGGCAGCCTGAGACCCGAGCGATGAGTCGTCGTCACGCTTTCCCTTTAGTTCGACGAGAGAGGACAAGCCTCGAACTGGAAGCGTGAGATTCTGCAACGACACAGAGAGACAGCGACGTAAATGGTTCCAGAAACAAATTTGCGACGGGGGTTCAGTCTGAGGATGGTGCGTGGCGCCCGGTGTTGGCTGTTGCTGTTTGCTTTTCCTTATTGGAACACCTTTTGCCAGGCTCAGGCAACGGACGAAGAGGCACTGAAGGTTTGCACTTCTTCCCCAGCTTTCACTTGCAGGTTTCCAATCGTGCGGCAAAAGACATTTGGAGTGCCCTGAATGAATCAGCTGATCCATGTGAGGACTTCTATGAATATGCATGTGGCAACTGGATCGCGGAGCATCCGATTCCCGTGGATAAACCATCTATTGGACGATTTGAGGAGATGAGAGATGTTATAACCGACCAATTGCAAGGTTTCTCGTTCCTATTGAAGTGTTTGAAATGCTCAGTACTCTTCGAATCCAACGAAACCTCATCAAACGCCATCGACAAAGTGAAACTCTTCTATCGATCGTGCATGGAGGTGAAGAGATGGTTCAGCGCGCGTGGTCGTCGTCTCCTCAAGGTCGTCGCGGTAGGCGATGAGAGAGCGCGGGCTGGTGAATGGCTGCAGAGAGCAGGAATTTGGCGTCTGGCCGCTTCTTCAGCAAAACGCGTCAGATGACGTGACGACCACCTACGACTTGACCCGACTTCTGGCCGAGGTGCAGCTGCGGGCGCCGACGAACCTTGGTCTCATCGACGTCTTGGCCATTAGGAATCCGCGCAACACTACGCAGTATATCCTGAGTGTAGGATTTGATGACTTTGTCGAGTTTCCTGCAGATCAAGCATGGCTCGCTGTTCCTGGAGACCCCGCAATTCTATTTCAAGAGGGAATATCAACATCAGCTAAAAGCGTATAAGGAGTATGCCATCGCTAAGGTTGGGGGGAGCTGAAAAAAGCGAAGAAGTTTTTGCAGCTAAAGCTCTTGGCTGAAAATGCACGCATGCAGATCAACGAAGAAGTCTTGGAGGAGGAAGTTAGTAAAATGATCTACTTTGAGAAGCGACTTTTGAGGATTTATGGAATTTATGGACGAGATTATGCAAGACCGGAGAAGTTGAAGAACATTATGAAGACGGTAGTGGCCATTTCGTTGATGAAACTAATTTGGGCAAATGGATCTTGAGCGGTTTCTCATGCTGTGCGCTCCACAAGAGGTGAAGGAACATCTTGAAGGAAATGCAACTGTGGCCATTGATCCCAATTATTTGCTTGTTCTCGAGAAGCTATTGAAAGAAACGGATCCGAGAATTGTGAAGAACTACGTGATTTTTCGTTTTGTGGCTAGTTTTAAGAAACATTTGGACCAGAAACATTGGCAGATTGAGGAGGTTCGTTTTTTGTGAAGGTCAATTTTGCAGGATTTCGAAAGAGCTGTAAAAGACAAATTGTCAAAATCATCAAAAGAGAAGGGCTGCTCGGAATTTACGCAAACTAAGATGCCTTATGCAGTCGGAAGTCTCTACGTCAGGAAGCATTTCGATCATGTTTGCTCTAATTTTGTCTCTTCGGAAATATGAAATTAGGAATCGAAGGAAGTCGTACTGGAAATGTTCGAGAACATCCGAGAGACCTTCCGCGAGGTCTTGATGCAGAACTCCTGGATAGACGAGAAAGTCAGAAAAGCCGCACTGACTAAACTCGACAAAATGTTGCCGCTCTTTGGGTATCCGGACGAGATTCTTGATGACAAATGGTTGGACTCTTACTACGAAACGGTGTGTTTGCTAAACTTTTCCTCAATTTTCTTTTCTTCAGCTAAACCTCACAGAAAAAATGACGTTCCTCGAACTTGAGATGACTCATGCCACATGGACTCGTCAGAGGTTGTTCAGGAAAGTGGTCGAACACGTCGATCGTCGAGACTTTGCAATGGGTGCCTTTACCGTCAATGCCCAATACTTACCAACAGCGAACACTTTAGGTAGTTCGAAAAATCCACAAGTGGATGAATAATTAGCACATTTGCAGTTTTCCCCGCCGGAATACTTCAGGCGCCCTTTTTCAACAGGCATTTTCCCAGGTTAACTTGAGCATATTCAATTTGGAAGCTGGATAAAAGTTTTAGTGCGCTCAATTATGGCTCACTCGGATTTGTGGTCGGACATGAGATCACTCACGGGTTCGATGCGGTCGGTTCGTTTTTTGCCCTTTTAAGAAACAAAATGACAAAATAACAGGTTCGGACTTCGATGTAAACGGAAATATCAACAAGTGGTGGACAGAATCGACTAAAGCCAAGTACGATAAGAAGTCGATGTGCATGCGAAAGCAATACGAAAGGATCGAGGTGAAGCGGGCTGATCTCGAAAAAATCTTGCAGGTTCCCGAAACCAACTTGCATCTCAGTGGTCGAAATGTTATTGGCGAAGGCATTGCAGACAATGGAGGTGTGAAAGTTGCCATCAAGGTTATTTTCTCGAATTTCAGTTTCACAATCAAAAATCTTTTAGGCACTTAAGAGACATCAAAAACGACAACAACTTGAGGAAACCGTGTTGCCTGGCCTTGAGAAGTTTACTCTCGATCAACTCTTCTATATCGCTCTGGGACAGGTTCGTCATTAGTTGATCGATGTCCAAATTGTTTTAGAGTCAATGTGAAGCGAGAACTCACGATGAACTTGTCAAGCAAATTCTTACCAGTGTACATCCGCCGAAACGATATCGACTTAATGTGGTGCGCAGCTTTCAATCTTCTCCCTCCTTATGATATTGGATCATTTATGTTTCGACTTTAGGCACTGGCGAATCGACCCGAGTTTGCGCGTGCCTTTGGATGCCCCAAGAATTCTGTCATGAATCCGGCCAAGGGATGTTTCGTGTGGTAAATCATGATACGCAATAAAAATTCGCAAAAAAAATCTTCTTGCCTGAGTTCGGCCGATTTTTTTCACAACGAGTTGCTTTTTTTGATTTCTGAAGAGATTTGGAAAGGGGTTGATCAATTCACTTCGATCATCCGGAGAGAGCCAACTGTTTGCGAGACTACCTATTGTCATGAATAATTTATTACTTGGATCTTTCGTCCAAACGCCCGCGTTCTCGGAGGTTTATAAAACTGTTCCTAACAGAAGAGAAGTGATAATGTTCTTCCGGGTTGCTTTGTTCGTCGGGTTCACAACGCTCTCTCTCAGATCAAGCTTCTGGCGAAGTTGAGGAGTTAGCGCTCGATCAGCGCGGAAGCGTCCTCCATTGTTCAGGCCCAAGCTAAGTCTCAAACACTCAAATCTCGTTTCTTCAAGCCCAGTCACTCAGAATTGTTGTTAGAGTTCGCTCGCGATGCATTAACGCAATAAGTTATGGACAGACTTCTTTGATTCGAAACTAATCGCCTCATCGGAATGCTTTCAGTATTCAAAGTGTATTGAAATGAACCAGTTTTGCTCACTAACTTCGAATAATTGATTTTGCAAGCTCATTTCCTTCCCGGAGTTTACTCAAGATGAATTTTGTCTTGTCTAGCAGAGAGCATAAAAGAAGCTCAAAACGAGACCGGAGCATCCAGTCTTCTGCGTCTTCTCCTCTCCGAAGCTCCACGATGGCCTCCGTTCCTCCCGGCGACATCCAGACCCAGCCCGGCACCAAGATCGTCTTCAACGCGCCCTACGACGACAAGCACACCTACCA